>CABHPR010136711.1:3836-31037 GCA_902168415.1 Peromyscus melanophrys
AAAAAAATTACATAGTTGTAAACAGTAGGAAGGAATTCACTCAACCATTTGATTTTCTTCAGATAATCTTTTTTCTTTCATCACAAATAATATTGGAATACCAACCTTATACTATCTTTATGTGGTCTAATTTCTATATAAATTATGTTCCCCTAAATGGAATTACTGGGTCAAAGGGTATACATATATTACTTTTAATAGGTACATTAGCTAGATTACCTCCCAAAAAGACTGTAACAAGCTTAACCTCCATTGGCACCAAATGGTGTGTCCATTTCCCACCCCCTCACCAATACAGCATGTGAATTGTCTAGAGGTTGGCTGAGCTGAAGGGCAGAAACTGAAACCTGATCATTGGATGTCCATTCACCTGACTGGCAGGAAGTTGAGCAGCTTTTCATATTGTATTGACCACATACGTTTCCTGATTAGCAAGCCAGGGGAACAAGAAAGGACAATAAATATGTTATATACACGTAGGCAATGACACACTGAGACCCCTTATTGTGTATAATTAATATATGTTAATAAAAACATTTAAGAAAGAGTTCTCCTTGGTTCTCACAGATCTGCTTTTCTGACGTTTTCTTGTTCTTTTCGGGTGACTCAGTCTCTCTCTAGTGCCGCATTTGTCTTAAACATTCATAATTCATGTTTTGCTGCTGATTCTGGCATCTGAATTCTTTGAGGGGTCTAATTCCACATTGTTTGTTATATTAGTCACTCCCTTTTTTCTTCAGAAAGCTGAGAGTTTTTATACAACCAAACCCAAACAATTTAACACAAAAACGTGTGTATCTCTGGGGTTTCTGGTAAAAGTAAGATTGGTAATAACAGGTTAAATTTTGTATTCAACAAATGGTCATGGGTTCTCTTTTTCTCACCACACACCTAAGTCTTATCCAGCAGAGGACCTGTGGTTGGTAGCCACCTCATTACTTCTTCCCTGCTTCCCTTCTCTCTAACTCTTCACCAAGCTGTTCTATAGTTACCATCCACGGGGTCCTTTAAATTCTGAATCACATAACTCCCCTGATTAAGGCTCACCAAGCCTCCTCCTGTCACTCTTTGCCAGGTGTACAGGGCCATGTGTGACCTGCTTCCCCTCATCTTCTGCTTGCCTTCTCTGAATATCCCCAATCATGCACACACTCCAGCCACACCAGGCTTCTTTGCCTTCCCTGAAGCCAATAAACATGAGAGGACTTGGTCAGGATGAAACATACAGGAAGAAGAAGGGGAGGAGAGGTGAGAGCCTGTGGCTCATCCCTGAGACACTGGGTCAAGTCTTGCCTGAAGTCTGTTCTGTGGTAAGGTTCTGCAAGTATATCCTGTTGCCTTGCCGTTTCCTCCCTCCCAGCAATCAACTCACATCTCGGCATTCTGCCTGCTGTACCACTCCCCTAACGATGGTCCAGAGACCTCCAGAGGAATGTCACAGTCAGTGGCTAAGTTAAGTCATCTTTACAGAGACCCAAATTCTAGTTCAGGGTCCAGAAAGAGTTGAGATAAGGATGGTATTGTAAGTATGTAACACGTATGTAACAGGGCTGGAGAGACAGTTCAGTGGTTAGAAGTGCCTGTTGTATAAGAATGAGGACCAGAGTTTGATCATAGCATCCACCCAACAAGTCAGATGCTACCACAACTCCAGCTCAAAAGGATCTGGTGCCCTTTTCTGGCCTCTGCGAGCAGAGCTTCGGCCACCTGAAGACACACACACACACACACACACACACACACACACACACACACACACAAATCAATCTTGTTTTTAGAAACATATGACTAGAGTCAATATTTCCTGGTGTTTAAGGAGCAGGCTAGCTTCTGATTAGCTACACTCACTTTTCTACATCATATCACATAGGATCCCGTATCAGAAATAAAAACCAGAAAGAAAGAAATTCAAAATGGCTTGTGTCAGCACCAATACCTTAGCTACACTACAGTTTTGTCTTATGTAATTGGCAAGAATGAGATCTATATGCAGAGATCCACAGCCAAACACCAGGCAGAGCTCCAGGAGTCCAGCTGAAGAGAGAGAAGAGGGATTCTATGAGCAAGGGCATCAGGATCATGATGGGGAAACCTACAGAGACAACCAAACCAAACTAGTGGGAACTCATGAAATTTAGACCAACAGCTGTGGAGCCTGCATGGGACTGGACTAGGCCCTCTGCATAGCAAGACAGTTGTAGAGCTTGATCTGCTTAAGGGGCCCCTGGCAGTAGGATCAGAATCCATCCCTGGTGCATGAGCAGGCTTTTTGGAGCCCACTACCCATGATGGGACACCTCGCACAGGCTGTGGGGAGAGGGGAAGACAAGACACTTGGACCTGCCTCTATTGAATGTACCAGGCTCTGCTGACCCTCCATGGGAGGCCTTCCCTTCTCGTAGGAGGAAATGGGGGGATGGGTTGGGAGGGGGATGTTGGCGGGGTGGGTGGAGGGAAGAAGGGGATCTTTGATTGGTATGTAAAATGAATTAAAAAAATTCTTAATAAAAAAATGAAATCTACAGATAACATCCTTCAGTGTGAGATACAAAGTGTGAGTCTGGCCCTGTAGCCAAACCCCCACAGCCTAGAATCAAAAGGATGTATTTAAAAAAAAAAATGCTTTTGAAAACTAAAAAGGCAAAGTCATTAAAACCCTCCACTTCACCATTCCTGGATATTCACCTTTTGAAAATTAATACCATTTAATAAACATCAGTCATGCCCCTTAAGACTTCTAGTCAACATTAATGTAATAACCACTCCACTGACCAAAACCATTAGTGTGACATTTTATTCATAACTCAGTAAGCGTTCCAGAAGAGTCCTAGTGCTTGCCATAATCTCTTAAATCAAATCATAGACAAATACGCCGTAATCAAAAACAAAGCTCTTTCCTGGGAATCTATAGTTGTGTGTTAGCTTCCAGTTTACAGGATCATTTAGAAAAACACGCTTTTGTGCTAGGTCCTAATAATGATGCTACAGACCTGTGATATATGTAATCTTGAGAACACCATCCTGTTTTTACAGCTAATGGGATGAAAGGAGAAAGGGAAACAATGATTGGCCTAACCTCACAGAAAACACATCCAACAAGAGCTTGGGTATACCATCTGCCTTGGTCACTTAAATGCTGAGTGCCCAGCAGTGTGCAGAAGCTGAGAGAATGACCCAGGACTGGCCCAAGCCAGGTCTGACTGCATTCCAGTGTTCAGTACCTATGTCCTCCTGCCATTGCTCCGTGCTGAAGGGGAAGGTAAGGGAGACAAAGCCAAAGTGAAGGAGGAGCCACAGAGACCATCTGCAGCTCTGTCTGTTAACCCTGCTCCTTCACAGCCGGAGCCTGAGAGAGAAGGTACCCAAGGGGAAAAGGGAAGAGCTGATGAAGGGTGTGAACACCCTTCAGAAAGCAGAGATGTCAAAACAGACCAGACACTGGAAATGCCAACTTTATGTGTGCATTTCCGAAAACTGTGTGCTTCTGGAGACTATACAATTTGAAATACTAGTCTTTATCAAGTTTTATAAAAATGTAGAATTTTGTTTTACTTTTTAAAAAAATTAGCACACAGAACACTTGATTGTTTGGGGGGAAGGAACATGTGTCAATAACAAAATGTCTCCCAAGTTAGATTGATGGGGATAAAACACCTTTCCCTGCTAATTTTGAATTATTCTTGGTACCAAGAGGAACTTCCTGGTGTTGACATGTATGACCATCAATGGCATAAAGTGCCTTGTGGTGTGGAAAAACTCTAAATTCATTTTTATATCCTCCTCCCCATCTACCATCAACACAGACTTAACTACCTTAAGACAAGAGACCTGTTGGGATCTGAGCCCCTGCCGACCTATTGGGTGATCTGGCTTGCAGTGACATCATTGAGTGTCCCTCAAAAGAGCCAGTGGTTCCTTTTCTAGAAGATTATGGATCATCAGATTAATAATTCTGCCATTTTCATTTCATTTCTTGAAAGTCAGGATTGGCTTGTGAAACGTTAAAAGCATCTTTGATGTGGAAGGTGTGGCCTCACTCTGAACATCCCTGTTTCAAAGCATCAAATGAAGACTTCACCAGGCTTTACAGCAGCTTTCTGGTCTTGGTAGTCCACACAAGAAGGGAGTTTTGAAGTTCTTATTTACGGTTAATGATTGGCTGCCCATGTCCTAGGTGAAATGTTATGATTGTTTATGAAAAGTGTCTTTAACAGAGCTGGATACAATTTGAAAAAAGAAGAAAAATGAAGTTGAGTGCCTTTCTTCAGCTCCCACATCACCCACCAAGGCCACCCCAGTATGCAGAATTTCTCTGCCACAGCTAACCTGCTCAGCTCAGTGCCTGTGAGGCCTCGTCTCTACCCATGGCTAAGAAATGATTTATCATCAGGCAGAGCTCATGCCTGCCCCCTTTCTAATCTACATACACAGCTGCTTTCTCTGACTATCTTTCACTTACTGAGATTGGCTCTGAGTTTGGCACCTCATTATATTCAAATGCCTTAACAATCAGCTCCCAAGACACTGTAGCTTGCAGAGAGTAAGTGGCTCCTGGGGTTAAATTACACATTAATACAGACCTTCCTGTTAATGTCGTAGCCTTGGGCAAAAATCCTATTTTAGTCAGATAAGATAGAAGCACTCTTCTGGTGATGCCCACACTGAGTGTTAAATCAAAGCATCCCCTTAGAAACACAAGTGTTCACACAGTGCAGGCTGACCAAAAAGCCTTGGGGTAAAATTTGTGACATTCATTCACTAAAAGGTAAAACAACCATATATAGCTGTGCTTACCCAGCTAGGCTTCTGAATATGGCATCTCTAGTCTGTATCATTTTCCCATCCTCTTTCCTGTCTGTTCTGCTGACAGTGGTCACCTGAGGATACTTGTCTCTTGCTAGAGTCAGCTCTGAGGCCAGACACAATTGTTGCTTTTCTGCAACCTCCCCAGCACATAGGATGGGGGCCAGCATGTGGGAGTGGGGAGGGGCGTTTCTAGAAAAGGACATAAAATTACAAATATGGAAATTAGACACAGGGCTGGGGATGCAGCAAACTGATGCTTGCCTAGCGTGCAAGGGGCACTAGGTTCCCTTCCCAGCACCGCATTAGTATGGTGTGGAAGTTCATGCCTACAGTCCCAGCACTCAGGAGCAAGAAGAGGGAGAAGGATCAGGAATTCAAGGCCAGTGTCACTTACATACCAGCTTGAGTTACACATGAGACCCTGTTTCAAAAAACCAAAGAGATGGTCCCTTATGCCCTGGCCGGGATTATCTACCTCTCCCAATTGGCTCTGCCTCTGATCCCACAAGCCACAGATCCTCTCATGTGACTGTCTCTAGATCAGTGGATCTTAACCTGTGGGTCATGACCCCTTTGGGGGTTGAACAACCCTTTCATAGGGGTCATCTAACACCATCAAAAAACACAGATATTTACATTATGATTCATAACAGTAGGAAAATTATAGTTATGAAGTAGCAATGAAAATAATTTTATGGTTGGGTGTAACATGAATCTTAAATGGTCTTGTTAATAATAAAAAAAAAACAACCCAGAGCCAGGTATTGGGGTGAATTCTGAAAGATCAGAGAAGCAGAACAAGCCACAGCTAACCTCACCTTGACAACTCACTGGATACTATTTCCACAAATCTTTGGACTGAAGGCTTCTGAGTCCTCACCAGAGTGGATCTCAGCTGAACTGCTGCTAAAAGCCTAAAAGTTTAAAAGCCTCTAGTTCTGATCCTCATGCCTCATATACCTTTCTGCTTCCTGCCATCACTTCCTGGGATTAAAGGTGTGTATTTTTCTCAAGCAAGACATGAGATCTCAAGTCCTGGGATTAAAGGTGTGTGCCACCACACCTGGCTCTGTTCCTAGTGTGACCTTGAACTCACAGAGATCCAGATGGATCTCTGCCTCCCAAGTGATAGGATTAAAGGTGTGTGCCACCACTGTCTCACCTTTATGTCTAATCTCACGGCTGTTCTGTTCTCTGACCCCAGATAAGTTTTATTAGGGTATACATTATATTGGGGGACATAATATATCACCACAGTTGGGGGGTCACCACCACATGAGGAACTGTATTAAAGGGCCGTAGCTGTAGGAAGGTTGAGAACTGCTGCTCTAGATGAGCTTAAACTGGAAACAGGAACAAGAAAATTAGGCAATTGCTATGATCGCTTCCCCCACACACCGCCCATCCCCTCCCCACTCTGATAAGCACCCCAGCCTCTGGTAACTAGCATTCAACTCGAAACTTCTTTGAGATCAACCCTTAAGTTCCATGATGAGAGAGATCACGTTCCATCTTTCTGTGCTTTGACTGTTCCACATAATACAACAACCTCATTTCTATCCAGGTTGTCACAAATGACAGCATGCTGTCTTACTATGGCTGAACAGTGTTCTGCTTTCTCTGTCCATTCACCAGTCGGTGAGCACTTAGATTGTTCTCACTCCTGGGCTGTTGTGACTAGTGTGTCAATAAGTCTGGGAATTCAATGATCAAAAAAACTAAGAAAACTGTCAATTATTAACCTACCTGTTGTTCGAATCTTGGATGGTCTTTTAATAAAAAACCCAGAGCCAGATATCAGGGTTAAAGCTGAAAGATCAGAGAAGCAGAACAGCCAGCCACTAGTTCTTACTTCTATGAAATCCTCAGCCTAAAGAGAGTGAGTTCCTGTTTCCTCACACCCTATATACCTTTCTCTGCCTTGCCATATTACTTCCTGGGATTAAAGGCGTGTGTGCTTCCCAAGCAAAGGCATGAGATCTCAAATGCTGGGGTTAAAGGTGTGTGCCACCATTGCTTTACCTCTATGTCAAATTTAGTGGCTGGCTCTGTCCTCTGATCCTCAGGCAAGTTTATTAGGGTACACAATATATCACCATACCTACCCTTGGCCATTTTGGACCAGTTGGTAAGATTGGATTGTCCCAAGATTTAGCAGTTAGCTCATGCCGGTGTGTAATGAACAAGCTGTGCTCAGTGTTGTAGAGAGTGGCTTATTGTCCTCAGCAGGCTGCTGTGGGTCATGGATCAGAATTCTGTTCATGTATGGTCCACCTGCTTGTATACTCTGCCTCTTATAGAGTATTTGGTGTTAATGCAGCACTTTGGATGGGAAAGCATCTGCAGACACAAGAAATACAAAAGGGTGCACCATTGGCCATTGGTTGTTTTCTTAGAAACAAGTGTTAGCAACTCCACGATGGGAGGACTTGTTAAAGGGTAAATGGAAATGCCATGTCCAACCTGCACAAATCTCAGTGGAAACAGGAGGCCTGTGGTGGAGTGTTCACACACCAGTGCCCGCATGCCAGTGCCTGCACACCAAGCTAGAAACTTCTCCTAAAATATTTTTTAATTAAAAAGAAAAGGCACAAAGAAGATGCAGTCCATATTGAACCTGGTGTCCTAGTTAGGGTTACTAGGGCTGTGATGAAGCACCATGACCAAAGCAAGTTGGGGAGGAAAGGGTTATTTGTCTTACACTTCCATGTTGTAGTTCATCACTTAGAGAATTCAAACAGAGCAGGAACCCGGAGGCCGGAGCTGATCCAGAGACCGTGGAGGGGAGCTGCTTACTGGCTTCTTCCCCAGGGCTTGCTCAGTTTTTCTTGTAGAACCCAGGACCACCAACCAGGGGCCCTTGCCCATCTATCACTAATTAAGAAAATGCCTTACAGCCGGGTCTTACAGAGGCGTTTTCTCATTTGAGGTTCTCTCCTCTCAAATAACTCTAGCTTGTGTCAAGTTGATATAAAACGAGCCAGCACACCTGGTAAATGTCCCTGATCTTATTCTTTCGGGGGAGGGGGGGAGATGAGGTGTGCTACAGGGAAGGGTCTGAGAGGTCTCAGTTTGAGTCATCTGACAAAGCACACAACCAGGGCAACACTCTCTGAAGCAGTCCCCTATTGCTCTTTACAGAGGAGTGCTGTGAGGGTGGTTTCTGGTCTGATTTTGTTGCTGTTGTTTGTCTTTTTCATCTGAGCCAATTATTTAAGGCAGAGCTGCCTTTCACACTAAAAACCCAGTGGGCAACTTGTAAGCATCCGACAAGTTGCTCTGGGGTTCCATTTGCAGGATCTATTATCTGAAATCGTCAAACTCCTTGGCTTCACTTTTTTAGGGGGATGGCAGGGACAAGACATTTGCTTTATTCTACATTTCCTATGCTGACAGCTGAAGCTCATTTCAGAACACAGCATTGCCTCCCCAATCTTTGCAGCTTCTCTGAGGTTTATGAAATGGAATGGGTGGCTGGGAACACTAAACCAGCCCCAGACACTAACAGAATGGATGCCCTGCCCTCATCAGGTCAGGTAAGGCAAGCAGGAAGCCCCTTCCAGCAGCATGGACAGGCCCTCTTCTTCCAGAAAAGGCCCGCCAATGAACTGACACCTGGTTCCCCTTAGGAGAGTAAAGATTAAGCCATAAGGACAGGGAACCCTTCCTTGATCAACAGACCTGACTCAAAGGGGGCCACTCACCTCACCCACACTGCCTCAGTTTCTTGAAGCACATTAGCATGCCCCTTGAGATATATGAAAGCAAAGCCTTTATGCTCAGTGGCTTGTGTTCAAGCGGTCCATAAAAATGAGTGAGGGCCTCAACTTCCTTATTTGTTTTTTTGAGTAACTGAGCCTCTGCCTCCTAAAGCAATGACTGGGCACATTCCCAGAAAGGAAGAAAATAGCAACAGATTAGCCCAAGCCCAGGGTGCCTTTGCTTTCAGCTTCAATCACCTGCCCAGACTGTGCTTTTGGTTCCAGGAGAGCCTGGGGAGCTGATTAGTCCAGTCCAGCTTCCAGAAGTTACACTGTAAAAAGTAGATTAGGAGGCATAAAAGTCCTGTTATGTTTATTTGTGGTACTCAAGGTCGCAGCTCAGAACCAGCCATTCCATTGTGGGTGGGGCAGTTAACAAAGGAGCTACATTTATATAATGCTGGGCATTGTGCTTGCTGATTCTAGCTAGACATTTCCAAAAAAAATTAAAAATAAGACACAAGGAAGCTGCACATCAAACAAAAGGAATTACCTGTGACTAAGGAAGAAATAAAATGAATTAAATCATTCATTAATTTTTCCAAACAGCAAGTGTAACTCATGCAGTATTAAGCATTGGGATTTCAGAAATATAGACATCATTGTCCACAAGTGTCTTCTGGTCTATAAACTTGACATCTATGTTCATCACGGCTCTCTAGAGGAAGGGAACCCATGGGATGAATATACCTGAATTTATTGCTTACGTCATGACATGCTTGAAGGCATGTTTTCTGTGCTAAAATCTACCTCATTTGCTAGCTCTGTGCCCACAGAAGACCTCGCCTCCCCACCTTGGTAAACAGACTTTGTAGCAGCACTCTGAGGAGTTAGAGGTGTGCTTAGGGTAACTCGGGTCATGTGACCACTCTTCTAGAGAACCTCCTCTGGCTCTAACTTCACCTCTATCTATGTGATTGTCTGGTTACAGCTGAAGACAGAGACCAGCAAGCTGCTTCTGTCAGGCCTCTGTCACAGTTTGTCGGACCACGTGCACACACAGGGAGTCTTAGATAAAAGTGATAGAAATTCACTACTCACATGTGTGCGGTCTGGGAAATCTAAGATAAAGTACCTGTGATTTAGGTTGAGGAGATCTTCAGGTTTACAGCCTCCTTCCCACTGTATTCCCCTGTGGCTGAAGGAGAAGTCAGTAGCCTTGTCTCTGCCCAGGTCATAAGTCAGGAGAAAACCACACAGCTAATGTCTTCATCACAGCTGCTTTTCGCTGTGACGAAACACCGTGACCAAAGAAGCAACTTCTGCATAAGGAAGTCAGGACAGGAACTCAAACAGGACAGGAACCTGGAGGCACCAGCTGAAGCAGAGGCTGTGGAGGGGAGCTTGTTACTGGCTTGTTCCCCATGGTTTGCTCAGCCTGCTTTCCTATAGAACTCAAGACCACCAGCCCAGGGATGGCACCACCCACAATGGGTTGGCCCTTGCCAATCAATCACTAAGAAAATGCTCTACAGGCTTGCCTAGAGCCCAACATTATGGAGGCATTTTCTCAGTAGAGGCTCCCTCCTCTCTGATGACTCTAGCTTGTGTCAAGTTGACATAAAACTAGCCAGTGCAGCTAGGATGCTTACTAACAGTGTTCTGTACAACAGGGTTTGCAGGAGGTTCTGGAGGACAGCAATGGCCATCGCCTACAGTTTGTATGGGGGACTAGGAGCTATGTGACCCCACTGACCCACAACTCAGAAAGAGGTAACAAATGCCTAGCACTGGACTTCTTATCTGACAGCTTATGGTGTTTGAGAGACTCGTTTCTCCCCTTAGTCACACCCCTGTGATAAGGTAACTCCCTTCATAAATGTACATGAATGTATTTTAAGAAGCTTCCACTGTTTGCACAAAGCATTTTAAGAGCCAGAGGTAGTGGACATCTGCAGCGAGACAGTATTTGCCCAACATGAGCTCATGGCTGGGACTGCATGTACAAGATTCATGGTGGTTGGGACTGCATGTACAAGATTCATGGTGGCTGGGACTGCGTGTACAAGATTCACACAAGAATAAACCAGTCAAAGCCTCAGCGTGGATAGGAGAGCTCTCATGAAGTCCCACCAGGGTCTAGCTCAGAAGCTATTGGCAATTGAGGGCTTCTCTGGAAGCCTTCTATGGGTCAGTTTTCCATAGGGCTGTTGACCCTGAGCAGCTACCCATGGTCCAATAGATGGCCCTCCATCCATTAACACATAGAAAGCACTAAGTGAACTCAGTGAATCAGAGAAAAAGAGAGCACGTAAATTTGAGAGAGAATAGTGGTGGGGGTTAGGGAAGAATTAGAGGGAAGTGAATGGGATGGACAGATTTGATCAAAACACATCATACTTAGTATAAAATTCTCAAGTAATAAAAAATGCGGGAGGCATTAAACGAACAATAGCCATTCCCAGAGACCACTCAGCTATCAACAACCCAGACACTTTATCCTCCCTCAAGTTCATCGGGATCCAGTCAGAAAATGCTTACCTCTGCCAATCAGACACCGCCACTAAATCAAGCTGTCAATTTGCTGCAGATCTTATGACTTGCCAGACAGATGCTCTGAAGGATGAAAGATGAAATGGCGTCCTGCTATTTATAGCTATTGTATTTGTTTTACCTGCCATCACTTTCACAGTTCAGGCTACTCGGTGGAATGACTTGAAGGAGTCCAATTTGGAGAATTCCTGCTTAGGATGCAAATCCCCTTAAAGGTACCGATGCTGTAGAAAGTGAAGTTCAAATGAAAGAGTGTGTTGACAATGTTTTCCTAAAGGACACACACACACACACACACACACACACACACACAGAGAGAGAGAGAGAGAGAGAGAGAGAGAGAGAGAGAGAGAGAGAGCGCTAACTCTCAAGTTGATACTTTGAGCTATCAGAGTCCAAAAGTCTAGAAACATGAAGCAGTAGCATGTTTATGGCACCACCATGAAGTATAAAAGCCATCTGGTCAACCTACCTGAATGGACCGTCTTAGAAGGTATGATGCAGCCACCCGCTCACCTACCCTTGTCTTAACATGTTAGCATACGCAGTCGCTTTCTCCCTGCCTGAAACCCATGACACTGACAAAGAATTACCAAGTCTGGCCTGGGCCAGGCCAGCGGTAACTCGATGGCTAGAGTGGATTGCCACAGGGTGCACGTCCCGGCACTTAGCTCCCCGCCGAATAAATCCCAGTTCCCACACTCACCACTTCTTGGTGACACACCCTTCAGTCTCTGTCTTCCCTTCTTGGTCTCACGTCCCTTCTCCTCAACTGAGGTTTCTGGATCTGCCGCTTAGAGGACTGCAGGCTAGCGTGAAAGTGTGTAGTCACGTGAGTGCCTTAAAGGAAGGATGGAGAATGAGGCTCTGGAAACGGCCTGAACCAGAATCAGCCAGAGAGCTGGGATTCCCCGTTAGCTCCTGACACAGGTGTGGGTTCACAGAAGTCATCAGAGAACTTTTGTCCCTTCTGCTCTGGGAAAAGGTCACCTTTTCAGGACACCTCTAACGCTGCTGTAGACCCCACTGGCCCCGCTGCTGGTTGCCTTCATATAAATATATCCTAAGCTTCTCTTTTAATAGCAGGTCAAGGATCAAGATCCCAAAGAAGAGCCACTACGTGGTAGTTCCTGACACAAATGTGGAGACTGCCAGGTTGGGAAAGGAAAGCGACTTGGGTCCTCTTGAGGGAAGGGGAGGCTGACTGTCACTCCCAGGGTCTTTCATCTTGTCACCTTTGGTTCTCTTAGGGGAGGGGAGGCTGACAGTCACTTCTGGGGTTTTTCTCTGTTAAGCTCAGGCTTTGATTGCTAGGCAACTAGACAAACAACCCACCACAGGGACTAAATATGGAAGACTCTCTAATCTTCCAATCTTTTAGTGGCAATTTCTGATAAGGATTCAAACTTTTACTCTTAACCTTGTCTTTTTAATTCAATTGTTCTAAGACATACACATTCCCTGACTTTCCCCATTTTAACATCTCTAAAAACATTGACTTACCACCGATGGAAAAGTCCCCAAGGATACTAAAGGAATGGAGAGCAAGGTTCAAATCAGTGGAGTCTTGATGGCTTGTAAGGCCCTATGTCTGACCTCCAGTACTGAAAAGGATGGGGAGAGATGAGAAGAACAGAAGGAGGTGCAGGGAGAGAAGTGTAGCACGAATTTTAAATGGTCTTATTAATAAAAACAAACCCGAGGCCAGTTATTGGGGTGAGTGCTGGCAGATCAGAGAAGCAAAACAAGCCACAGCTACCTCACCTTGCCCGTTCCTCAGCTGATCCTGATTCCTTAGACTGGAAGCCTCTGAGTCCTCATCCAGAATGGGTCTAAGCTGAACTGCTGCTCAAAAGCCTAAAAGCTTAACCAGCTAAATGTTTCTAGTTTCTGGTCTTCATGCCTTATATACCTTTCTGCTTTCTGCCATCACTCCCTGGGATTAAAGACTCGCTTTCTGGGATTAAAAGTGTGAGTCACCATGCTTGGCTGTATCCTTGAACACACAGAGATCCCAGACGGATTTCTGCCTCTGGAATGCTAGGATTAAAGGCGTGTGCTACCACTGCCTAACCTCTATGTTTAATATTGTGGCTGTTCTGTTCTCTGACCCCAGATAAGTTTATTAGTGTGCACAATATTTCGGAGAATACAATACCACCGCAGAGAAGGAAGAATAAAATCAAGAAAAGAAATCCCACCAGAGAAGCTGCTCTCTCAAGGCTTTCCATTTGACTGCTTCCTTCAAGCACTCCGGCGTAAAGTGCTGTATTCCTCACTTGTTCTGTCTGCTCGGTGAGAACACTTAGACAGCTTGACTGACAGCAGGTCCTCACAGCTGTAGAGAAGCCACCGTTTGGACACACTGAGGCTCTGTGTCTTTCTGCTTCACCGGACTGTGTTTACAGAGCTCCACTTTACTTTTTAGACGATCCACAGTGCTGAATGAATGTGACTGGGCTTCTGACTTGAGTCTAAGCTGTGTCCACCCTTGGATTCTGGCCTCTGTGGAAGGCTGGTTGGATGGTCCCTCAACAGTGTGTCTGGAGATGTTGATGGAGTCTAGCCTCAGTAGACAAGCAGCAACCAGTCAGTGTCTCCCGGGGAATTTGGTGGTTTCATCATCTCTGTGTTAGGACCACACACAGTGTTATCAGGATGTGGCAAAAAGTATTCCCTCCAGACTCTCCTTGAAGACCTTTGCTGTTGGGCTCCTAGGATAATTTCAATGGGACCCAGGTGGGCCTGGAATCTGGAGTAGAACAGTCAGGGGACCTTTGTTTCGAGACCCTATTTTTACTCTTGAGCTGTGTCTACTAATCGATGTAGATGATATAACACTAAACCATAGAAGCACATAAAACCAGTCAGAGCTCACATCTGGAGCTTTGGAATGAACTAGAAAACAACAACAACAACAACAACACACACACACACACACACACACACACACACACACACACACACACACATTTTCAGAGAGCAAGGGAAATTAACCAGCAAAAATGGAAAAGATAGAGAAGTACAATAACACTTGTGTAAGACACCACACTGAAACCCATCACTTTGTATGCTCATCTAAAAATATAATTCAAACAATATTTAAAGATTATGAAGATAACTCAAGGAAAAAGGTAGCATGGGTAAACCAGCAAGTCACAATCAGTATGAACTAGCCCCTGCTGTGTCCTGAATGATCGGTAGCGTGAACAGGTGATGGCCTCTCAGGACGCACTTCCTTTCCTTGCTGTGTTACAGGTTCAGCTGATCAGGGAGGCAGCCCTGATGCCTACTTACCTCAGGTACTGTAGGTACTCAGGTTTTTGCAAACCCTGGTTTGTACATCCTCAAATACTGCTGGCCTTTAAAATAGCTCCCAAAGGGACTAAGCCAGCAGGACTTACACACAACAATGGCAGCGCCCTACGGTGTTCCAAGCTTTGACAATCACAGCCAAAAAGCAACTGGAGACTGAATGTACAATGTATGAAAAGCCAACTGGTGTACCCCAGCAGCATCAGTCAGCAAAAATAGGCTCCACTTTTAGAAGATAATGTGTCTCTGGCTGAGTATGTTTTGATCAAACAAAGCACACATGTGGAGAAATTGTTGGAGAATGTTGGAGAATATACGTGTCTTAGCTCTTACCCCTGCAGAGGACATACCAATGTACTTAACAGCCGCAGGTAATGCAATGCCAATCTCACAAAGGTCTCCATTTGGAAGCAGAATTTTCTCAGTGTGAGGTCTGATTGACATCTGGTGAACTTCCATCTCTTCCTCCTGTCTGACAAGAATCTCCATTTTGATTTCGCAAAGCTTGATGGGAAATCATCTTTCATTAGGTGCCTGTCACAGGACCTTGTAAGCCCTAAGGTTGGCATAGGCTTCTCTCTGCGATACCTGAAAGTTGGGCATTTCAGGCCTATTATATGCCTCTCTTCTAACACCATGGGCCAGACAAACTGGGTCATTCCACAGACCAAACACACCTTGTGCTTCTTGTCAGGGGGTGGCATTTCTGTTATAAGCCCCCCTTTAGCTCTTTCTATTAAATATTGCCTACTCCTTAGTGCCTTGTATGTGTGTGTGTGTGCATATGTACATGTGCTCATGTGCATGCAGGAGCGTGTGTGGACTCATGTGATGTGTGTGCACATGAGTGTGGATGCCAGAGGTCAACCTCAAATGTTGTTTCTCCAGCACCATCTACTTTAGTTTTTGAGAAAGTCACTCACTGACCTGCAATTCACTTAGTAGGTTAGGCTGTCCAGCCAGTGAGCCCCAGAGTTCTGCTCAGATCACAAGAATGCCATCGTTCAGCATTTAAAAAAAAAAAAAAACAAGACATGGTTTCTGGGAATCAAACTCAAATCCTTACGCTTGCACAGCAAGAACTTTACTAACTGGACCACCTCTCCAGCCCGCATCCTTCAGTACCATAAAGCTCTCAATAATCCTCCAACTGACTCTGACGGGCAACACACTTCAAGTCTGCTGCTTCTTATGGATCTTGTAAAATCCAGGCAAGAATACAAACAAGCAAGGCAATCATAAGGCAGGATGAGGCATCACAGCAGATGTAAAACATCATGTAAAGCTATAGGCATGGCAGGGACAGACCAACAAAGCAAAGGAGGGAAAAGCCCAGAGACAGAGCCGTGCCTCAAGGCACCTTTATATGTGACAGAGATGGTGCCACAGAGCAGAGGACTTTTATGTTAATAGCTGATGTAGAGACAAAAGGGGGTACATCTGGGAAGATTAATTACATGTCTTCATCTCCCTATATACCAAATTCTACATGGAATATACACACATGTAAAAGCCAACAATAGAACTCCTTTCAGTAAGAACACACATGGTTCCCCACTAATCACAGGACATGGGTGTCCCTGCCATTCTAAGCGAAGAGAAAAGCTCAGATAGATCATGTCATTCCCCTCAACTAGACAGATAATGAGCAGTGAGTGACTTATTCCCATCTGTCACCCAAAGCTTGTATTTTGCCACTAATCCTCATAGCCTCTCCCTCTACTAAGTAGCCGTCCCATCACTAGATTGATTTTTTTAAGTGGATTTCAATACTCCACTTCAATACATTAGCCTACTGGTCTACATCCTGCTTCAGCACTCACTGTGCCTTCTGTCTGTAGATGCCATTATTGGAGCAAGCATCTGGGTGAAGTCAGACACCTCATCTTGCTTTGTGTTGCGTCTGACAGGTCTCTGATGTGGGCTCTCAGTCACAGATCTCTCTGACATCATAATGATCTCTTGGATCATTCAGAAGCCACATCTAAGGAGTTATCAAAGAAAGAGAAAGGTGGCTTTCAAGTCTTCCTCGGATTGTGTTCCTTTTCTAATCTGTCCCCCATGACAATACCTTCAAGAAAGATCTGAACCAACTGTACAGGAAAATACAGGCCCACAGAGAGTTTGCGATACAGAGCTGCCATCCCTCCACTGCACCAGTGGAGGGGTTCTTTTGCCATGTGTCTTCTGTGCTTGTCCACACCATCTTCCCATCAGACTCTGATCCAAGTCTGAGCAGGTAAGGGTGATTTTTACTTCTAACCTCTTTCCTGTCTCCAATTACTATGTTACAAGTGTCAGATAAATAGCAATTTCTAAGAGAGAAGCTTATTTCCCTCACATCAAGAAGCACAAGCATAGACAATCCGGGAGTGATTGGCTGGATGTAGGTATCAGAGGTCAGTGCTCCTTTTCTCATTAAGCTGCCATCCTCAGCCAATTACCTCAGTGTCAAGGATAGCTGCTCTAATTCCTGCCAAGTTCACTTTCCAACAGCATGAAAGGAAGAAAGTAGAACACTGTATCCATCGCCCATTGAATCTGTGAGGTTCTCTTAGTGGAGTAGCACAGAAAAGAAATAGAAAGCAGCTTATGATATACCACATATTTACGTAATTCTCTCCGCTTCAGTAACTACAGTATACTCAAGAATATACCATGTCAGGCTTCCATCCTTTCTACCACTTCTAGGACAGATGGCAGTCTTTCTTTGTCTGGCATTTGAAGCCTTGATGACACATAAAAACACAGCCCAGGAAATACTGAAGAAACAGCTAATTTGGCATGGGTAGGTGTGGCTATGCACAATCATTCCTGGGTAGGCGTGGCTATGCAAATCATTCCTGGGTGGGCGTGGCTATGCACAAAAGACCTGGTAGAACACACCATGTATTGTAATTAGATACTGTGTGAAGGTATTAGTCTTAGCTTGGTTACAATGCTATGACAAATAGCCAAAGACAAAGTATTTATAAGGAAGAGAGGTTATTCTGGTTTTCAAAGCCTGAAAGTCCAAGGTAAGTGTTGTGGCGTTGATAAGTGTCTTTGTGTTGATGTTTACTCCTCAACCCCTAGAACCATTGAATGGATGGGGCCTCCGGGAGGCAGGCCTGATTGGGGTGCTGTTAGGTCATTGGGTATGTGCCCTGGAAAGGGATAGTGGGGCTTCAGCCTGTCCTCTTCCTCACTTGTGATTGCTGGCCATGAGGTGGGTGCTTTTGCTCCTCCTGATGTGCTCACTGAGCACCACCCCAAAGCAGCGAGACTGATGAGTCATGGACTGAGGTCAGCACCAGGAGCCGAAACAGAGCCTTGCTGTTCACAGGCTGATTGTCTTCAGTATTTGTTAACTGACTGACAGAGTAGGGCAGTCTCCAGCGAGGGCCTTCTGGCTGCACTATACATGAAGGAAAGGGCCACTGTCAAGAAGGCTTGCACAGTTAGAAGGAAGCAGGAGGCTGTGGAGAGGAGGCCTTGCTCTTTCATAACAACTTGCTCTTAGAGTGGCTATCACACTCCCCCAAGACCTGACCCTTCCTAAGACCACTGCTGACCCATTCCTTCAGAGTCACGGCCATGCACAGATCACTCTGAAGGTCTCACCATCTTTCAATACATTATACTGGGAACCCAGTTTCCAGTGCAACAACCTTTGAGAATGCTCAAATTTTATCCAAATTGTAGTAGTATTTGTCACTAGGTTTTCCCCCCTAGATACTGAACTCCCTGCTAAATTTAAATCTTGCACTGCCTTATGAATCTGAACCCAACTTGTACTATATGATATGAGAAATAACAAACACACTCTCAGCTTCCTTTGCTGCATGGCCCACCCATCTCTAACTTGGACTTGAAAGGCAGAAACAGTGAACAACTGCCTTGGTTTGCCTATGATGGTGTTTTAAAACTTTAAGTCCTACATCCCAAGAAATTGCTCAGTCTAGGCCAAACAGAGACCGTTGTTCCCCTAGCATGGACAACACAGAAAACATCAAGAACAGGTTCTAAGGGTGCTGAAAGAGCATAAGTAAGAAAACGCAAAGGCCTGGAGAAGAGGGACATAGGAGGGAGGTCAGAGGGAGAAGCTGCTGAGTAAAATGTGTGTGATGTCCAAGGAGAAATTGGCACAGAAAGGCCAGAGCTGGAGCGGTTGAACTTCTGTGTGAAACAGGATCCTTTAATTTGGACAAGAAGATGTTACGATTAGTACTGGTCACACTGTATTGAGAGATCTGAGGGAAATTTCTAAGGGGAGAGTTTCACAGTCACTTGTATGTGTCATTTGGAAAGAGAAAATAGATGGACAGAATGTCCAGCCTGCTGTCTGGTCCCCAGCGTGGGAGCGTTGTGTTGGATGTTGCTGACCTCTAAGCCTCATCATCAGCATGAAGGAGCACGGGGCTCTTTGTGCATAAGAGACATGTGAAAAGTTTGTAGTGAATGAGCTGCTCCTTCCTGAGTTGGGCACACCTACATCTCTGCCTTCAGATGAGTTTTGCCACTTCATAGTTCATTTATTGACTGAGTCAGAGGTCTTTTCGAAAGAGAACATGTTCTTCTATTAGCTGTGTCCCACTTCAGTTTCTATCAGAACACTTCCTGAAGCAAGTAAATGTGGGTAACACCAGGTCCTTGCATCAATTCTAATTAAAGTTAAAACCCTTTTCTACTCACATCTTCTGGAACATTCCTTTCAAAATCCAGAAAGATCATATTTCACAAGAGGCAAATAAATGACATCATTGTTATACCTAAAACCAAGCCTAGGGAAGGAGGAATCAGACCCAAAAAAGCTATTTATTATTGTCATTGTTACTATTATATTGCTATTACTGTTGTATGTGGTATTTTTAATTATTTATTTTACTTTTTGAGACTATAATATATTTACATCATTTTCCCCTTCTCTGTCTCCCCTCCAACTCCCCCCACCAATACCCCTTTCTGTTCACCTTCAAATTCATGGCCTTTTTTTTTTTCATTTATTGTTGTTACATGTATATGTAATAACAAAAATATATATTCCTAAATACAGCCTGCTCAGTTGGTACAATGTTCCTTGTGTGTATGTTTTCAGGGCTGACACTTTAGAATTGGATAACCAGTTGGAGTGCTCTTCCCCGGGGAGGACTGTTTCTCTGTTCCCAGCATTTCTCAGTTGCTTGTAGTTCTTGGTGTAGGGTTGAGGCCTCCTGGGCTTCCCCGCTTCCCTCTTAACATGTCTACTGTTGTTGTCCTTGTTCAGCTCATGTTAGGGGATCATGTTGGTGAGACCTTGTGGGTGTAGCTTCTAATATTTGGAGATAACACAATTACAGTCTTTCTTCCCCTCTTTGGCAATGATCCCTGATGCTTGTAGATGTATCTGTTGGGAACAGGCTCCAGATACAGTTGTTTTTAATCCCAAGTATCTTGAGCATATATGAGACCTCAAAGCCTGCCTCCACGGTGACACACTTCCTCCAACAAGACCACACCTACTCCAGCAAAGCCACACCTCCTAATAGTGACACTCCCTTTGGGAGGCCATTTTCTTTCAAACCACCACATTCCACTCCCTGGTCCTCAAAGGCTTATAGCCATATCATAATGCAAAAATGCATTCAGTCCAATTTCAAAAGTCCCCAAGTCTGTAACAGTCCCAAACTTATCTAAAAGTCTAAAGTTCAAAGTCTCTCCTGTGATTCATGCAATCTCTTAACTGTAATCACGTATAAAATCAAAATAAAAAGATCATATACTTCCAACATATAATGGCACAGGATGTACATGACCATTCCAAACAAAGAAAAGGGAGTACAATGAGGAAATACTGAACCAAAGAAAAACAAAAAACCAGCTGCACAAACTCCAAACTCTGCATCTCCATGTCTGATATCAAAACGCTCTTCACATCTCAAACTCCTTACAACTTTGTTGACTACAACATACTTCTTTCTCTTGGGCTATTTTGACTCCCTGTTAATAGTTCTCCTTGGCAGGTATCTATTGGAGAAATATTAAGGCAACTCCACGTAGTTAAAAGGGAGGTTTATTTTGTGGGGTAACTTACAAGTGAAGGGATAAGTTATAGGGTCTGGGAAAGATGAAGCACAGTCCAGTGGTGTTCTCTGGAGAACTCTGCTTGGTCTACCGCCAGTGTCCAGGATCCAGGGACCAAGAGAGCTGGCCCATCCAGATCTCGGGTCTTCAGGGGTCCTGTCTCAGCTCCACCTTGTAGGCGTGACAGTTACTGAAGCCTCAATGGGGATGGTACTTCCAGGTCAAAGCTGGAACAGCTACCCACTACAGGTATCCCATGACTCTGGCGTCTCTAACATCTTGGGGTCTCCAAGGCAATCCAGGCTTTGCCTTCACAGCTTCACGTAATGGCCTCTCTAGGCCTCCATTCAAGGACACCCCTGACACATGCCTGACTGCAGTGGCTCTCCTTAGTTACAGAGACAAATTCCATAGCCCCTTTCTTCTGTCCTTAACTCTAAAGCCAATCACATGACCAAAGTTGCCAAGTTCTGCTGCTTCCTGGGGCTGAAACCTGCCCTCCTCGGTCAATTACATCTTCACCAACTTTCTGTTTTTGATGGTTTCCTTCACTGGCTAAACTTGGCTGTTCTGGATCTTGCTCTGTAGACCAGGCTGGCCTCAAACTCAGAGATCTGCCAGCCTCTGTCTCTGGAGCACTGGGATTAAAGACATGCACCACCACACCCAGCTCTAAGTTTTTCTTTAATTCCTTTTCACAAGTTGGAAACTTAGCTGGGTGGGATCTTGTCCTGAGGTCACCATTCCCTTCATTTCATTTCTTGATCTGTTTATCTCCTTGGACACAGGACTTAGCTCCATTCCACTTCCTGGTTCTCCTTTTCTCCTCAAATTTTACACTTTATATTTTTCCTTGCTCAGTTTGCTCCTTTTCATTATAAATCTTCATTAGAGTTAACACTAATAACCATACAACAGATTCAGTACTAGGTTGTTTTGAGATTTCCTCTGCCAATGAAAGTAATTCAAAACTCTTCACTTTGGCCTCAGGCAGACTCTTTAGACAAGGGTAAAAAGCAGCCACTTCCTTCACCAAAATATCACAAAAATGATCTCTAGGCCACATATTAATATTCTTCTCCTATGAAACCCCTTGAGACAGGCCCCCACAGTTCATCAAATCACACTCAGCACCACTGCCTTCCATCCTTTTACTAGGATAGTCCATTAAGCAGCACTTAAAGTGTTCAATTACTATTCTAATCCACAGTCCCAATGTCCATATTCCTTCAAACAAAAGCATGGTCAGGCCTATCACAGCAATATCCCAGTCCCTGGAACCAACTTCTATCTTAGGGTTTCTATTGCTGTGAAGAGATACCATGATCATAGTAACTCTTATGAAAGATGGCTTACAATTCAGAGGTTCAGCACATTATCATCATAGTGGGACATGACAGTATTGGTGAAATTACTAAGGCCACTCCACGTAGTTAAAAGGAGATTTATTTAAAGGCGTAACTCACAAATGAAGGGATAGGTAGATGATGGGTTCTGGAAGAGACACAGCGCAGTCCGGCGGTGTTCTCTGGAGAACTTTCCTCGGTCTACCTCTCGCGTCCCGGTCCAGGAAACAAGAGAGCGCCGCGCATCCCGATCTCAGGTCTTCAGCCCTCCCTTGGCCCCGCCTTGTAGGCGTGATAGTTACGGAAGCCTCAATGGGGGTTGGAACTTCCAGACCAAAGCTGGAATGGCTACCCACTACATGACAGTGTTTGGACACACATGGCACTGGAGAAGGAGCTGAGAATTCTACATCTTGATCTGCGGGCACAGGAAGTGAACTGAGACACTGGGCGTGGCTTGAGCATATACGAGACCTCAAAGCCCACATCCACAGTGACATACTTCCTCCAACAAGGCCATACCTATTCCAACACCTCCCAATACTGTCACTTCCTATGAGCTTATGGTGGCAATTCAAACTAACTACCACAGTGCTGCTGCTACTGCTGGTGGTGGCAATGGTGATGATGAAGAAGAAGGTGATGGTGGTGATGATGATGATGACGATGATGATGATGGTGAAGAAGATGATGATGGTGATAACGACAATAGTTGTGGTGGTGATGATCATGATAGTGATGATGATATGGTGGTGGTTATATAAAAGCATCGAAATCAGTCTCAAGGATTAGAATCATAAGAAGTCAGACGCTGGCCATAGTCTTAAGCATTTAATATCTTGTTGCCCCCTTTGAAATAGCTCACATAACTGATGGTTTAGAAGATGAGCAACTCAAGGAGTCCCAAAAGATGAAAGAGAAGGATCATCTTCCTGTCCTCCAAGACTTGCTTCTAAACCACACCTCTGAGCATCCAGACTGGGAGTTCTAAAAACCACTACATTTTCTTTTGAAAAATAAAAGACAAGTGTGGAGGAAAGGCCAGGGAAGAGGTCTGCTCTGCTCCTGTGACTGGGAACAGAAGGGCTTTCACAAGGCCTGGCCTCACATGGAGCCCAAAGAGACTAAGAACACAAGATGTCTGTGACAGTGGAGCATTGGCTGTAGAGTGGGACCCCAGCTCCGTGGCGAGGCCTTCTGTGCTCCCCAATGTGGAAAAACATTAGTGGATCCTAAGCTCTGTCCCTCAGGCATCCCAGGACACCACAGAGGGCTCTGTCACGCCTGTGTCTAGACTCGACAGCTTCATGTTCTTGCACACCTATCACACACAGGCATTGTGAGGCATTTCAGTCTGAGCAAGGCAAGTGTAGCTGGACCAGCAGCAGCAAGAACGGAGAGAGGAGGGTAGGCAGAAGAGACGGGAAGGAAACCATGATGGTGGAAGGAGGTAAAAACAACACAGGAGTGGGGGCTGAGCAGTGTTGGGGAAGAGAGGAAAGTGGCAGAGAGCACAAGAGGAGCTGCCACAGCGGCTGCATCCTGAGCCCTCACCTGAGGGCTCTCCAAACACATGATCAACATTCATCCCCCAAGTCGAGCATGACAGGACCAGAGGCCTAACATTTCTTTTCTATAAAATAGCTATTTTTTTTCAGTGTATAAGAATCTTATACGTAAGATAAACACAATCAAAGAGCTTGCAATGGCCCCAAAGCATACTCATGCCTTCTCAGGGGTCAGAGCAGACTGATGGCTGCAGTGTGTAGGGTGAGTGAGCTAGACAAGTAGAGCAGGTTTTCCCTCCCGTTCACTGTGACAACACTGCTCCCCACAAGTGGATTCCCACTCCTTCCCTGCCCCAACACATGGCAAAAACTCGTGACTGTACTGTGTCCCCACTAAACTGAGCCATGTGGGCTCCGAGCCTGCTGGTTAAATGGATCTGCCCTGATGCAAATGCCATCGCTATTTTCAGCACTGTGCTAATGAATTGCACTTCACTATATTAAAAAATAATGATTTGGAAAGGCTGCAATTATGATATTTAAAATATAAATTGTACCCAGCAGATATTAAATGTGGGCTTCACATCTCCACTTGTGCTTAAAGCCTAACAAATACCCTTTTATCCCCTAGAAGAACACGGGCAAACAGAGTGATCACACAGCTCACTCCAAGCAATTAAAACTTTGTGTTACCGTGGGTGTACAGATTGATCCAAATGCTTGTCTTTAATAAGACTGTATTGACATCTGCCAACTAGAGCTCAGGAGTCAAATAAGATGGCAGCAGGAGGCACAGAAAGTCACAGGTGACATGGCTATGCATAAAGGGCTCTGTTTATGTGAGAAAAGAAAATCATGAGTGGTGTGTTTGCATGTGCATGCCTACCCTTACATGTATTTGTGTTTGTGTGTACTCACATGCTTACACTTATATACACCTGTTTGTACTTGTAAAATTTCCCATTTCATAAAGATGTGATCATTACTGGGATCATCACCTTTGGCATCTCCAGTTACAAGAACAGAATGTTATAGACTGGGTAGTTTAAAGACCAGAGGTTTCACAATGGGGTAAAGATGACGGAGGTAGTTAGAGGATTAAAGGGAAAATCTGAGGTCTTCCAAAAGGAAGGGCATTCTGCCGGCGGTGGTGGTGCACGCCTTTAATCCCAGCACTCAGGAGGCAGAGGCAGGCGGATCTCTGTGAGTTTGAGGCTAGCCTGGTCTACAGAGTGAGATCCAGGGCAGCCATGACTGTTCACAGAGAAAACAGGTCTTGAAAAACAAAAAAGGAAAATCTGCCTGTAGACTGACTTTCAACTAGAGAAATTTTTCTCAATCCCAGTTCCCCAATCATGTAAGCTGATTGCTAATTCCTTAAAATGAATATCTCTCTGCAGAGATCCACAGCCAAGCACTGAGCCGAGCTCCTGGAGTCCAGTTGAAGAGAGGGAGGAGGGATTATATAAGCAAGGGGGGTCAAGATCATGATGGGGAAAATCACAGAGACAGCTGACCAGAACTAGGGAGAGCTCACAGACTCTGGACTGACAGTTGGGGAGCCTGCATGAGACCGAATAGGCCCTCTGAATGTGGGTAACAGTTGTGTGGCTTGGTCTGTTTGGGGGGGCCCTGGCAGTGGGATCAGGATCTATCCCTGGTGCATGAAGTGGCTTTTTGGAGCTCATTCCCTATGGTGGAATACCTTGCTCAGCCTTGATGCAGGGGGAGAGGGGCTTGGTCCTTCCTCAACTTGATGTGCCAGACATTGTTGACTCTGTAAGGGAGGCCTTACCCTCTTTGAGGAGTGGATGGGTGGAGGGGAGTGGGAGAAGGGAAGGGAGAGGGAACTATGGTTGGTATGTAAAATGAAAAAAAATTTAAATAAAAATTTTTTTAAAATGAATATCTATATATAGGTAAGTGATTTATAATAAATCAATAGATAATACATAGAAATATAGGTAGATGGATGATAGGTGCTACATAGAATCCCACCCCCATTACAATTGGATCTAGTTCTCTAGATAGACCGTAGGTAGTATACATACCTATGCAGCCAGTACATATGATGATATGAAACATGGTCAAGGGATAGGAAGCTTAGAGTGAAGTGAGATGTGGAAATGTGTAGGGGGCAATTGTGTGGGGCTGGAGTTTCCCTTGGGAAGACACCTAGAGATCCACATCTTACTGGCCCTCTCTAATGTGTCTGACCAGTATATGACTCCTTGCCCTGAGTGGGGAAATTTTAGTGGCCACCCAAGAAAGCAAGCATCACCCCCCCCCCACACACACACACACACACAGCTGAGTTCAGGTCGTTTTCCTGGGTCCTTCTTCCTTTGCACCAGAAACCCTGGAAGAACTAAAACATGCTTTGTGGACCAGCAGTGTTCTGCTCACTCTCCACCCACACTTCTATCCACACTACTTCCCAGCAGAGGTCCCCAACCCCTCAACCTCGGCTGCACATAAGACACCAAGAAGGAAGAAATAAATGTCATCGCTCTCTCATCCTTGGGAATCGCCCGGGGCGAGAGAGTTTGAAGTTTCCAGGTGCAAACTGGCCTGAGAACTGACTTGTTAGTGATAGAGATGGGACAGCTCCTGCCGCATGGACAGCGCCTGGCACACAGAGGGAAAGACAGACTCAAAGTCAGACATCTTGGAATTAAACAGCACTTTGTCTCAAATCCTGTAGACGATGGTGATAACCATAGGTAGCAAGTATAGGGTCTGTGGCTTCCTCGGGTGGAGGAAAAGCTATGGAATCTTCTACAATGTCATCCTTGGACATTATCTAGTACAATCATATCTTTGGGCTAAAGTGATTGGTAAGAATTAAACTGAGAAAGGGAGTGTCATGAGTATACCCCAACTTGTCAAGACTTCTCTAAACAGTTTCCAACTGAGCCAGACCTCAGATTGCACCAATAATTGTTCTAAAATTCAAATGGGCTGACAGCTTGCCCCATAAGAGCAGAAAAATTGTAAATGCAAAGTTATAAAAATCTTACTCAAACTATAAATTAACATTTCCCCAGATGTCTCCATCTGTCCCCTGCTCTTCTCCAGACACCCAAAAGCTGGTGGCCAAAGAACAGGAAGACACTGGCTGGTGCTCCCCACCTGTCCCCACCCCAGCCTTCCCGGCTCAGGCACCAAGGGAGGTCTTGGAGTTGTATTCGATGTTGCTTTCCACCACACAGAGACACGGAACTCGGCGTGGTACCCTCTGCAGTTTTGTTTGGCTTTGTTTTTGTAATTTTTTTTCTGATGAACATCCCCCTTTTGGATAATGAAATTGGGAAGATAATTGCATTGGGAAGATTTCTCTTAGCTGGGACTAAATGCCTGACTAAGGCAACTTAGAGAAGGGAGATCTGTTTGAGCTTACGGTTTCCGGGTGCCAGTCTATTGTGGAGGAGAAGGTGTGGGGTCAGCAGGGGGAGGCCACTGATCACACCACGGCAAAGGCTGATGCTCAGCTCACGTTCTATTCCTTTTTCTCAGTCAGGAGCCCCAACTCTCAGGATGGTGCCGCCCACGTCCAGAGTAGGTTTTCCCACCTCAGTTAAACTTCTCTGGAAATATCCTCACAGACACACCCAGAAGTGTGTCTCTGGGCAATTCCAAATCTAGTGGGGTTGACAATGAAGATTTGACCATGATAAAGACAGAGGGGGAGCATGGCTTGGCACCATCATTACTAATTTTCCTCCCATGTTGATTCATTTTCTAAACAGTTCTCCCTTTCCTCTTTGTGGTTTCTCTTGGCCTCGCTATAGTGGCGGGAGTGTGCTGACGGCCAGTCCTCAGTTACCCGAGTAAAACAGCAATCAAGTGGAAGTCTCTGTGCACAAGTGTAATCAAATATTTGGTGTGTGTGTGTGTGTGTGTGTGTGTGTGTGTGTGTGTGTGTGTGTG
>CABHPR010136711.1:31047-46150 GCA_902168415.1 Peromyscus melanophrys
TGTGTGTGTGTGTGTGTGTGTGTGTGTGTGTGTGTGTGTGTGTGTGTTGGTGCTTGCATTTGTCCCTGCACACGTGTGGAAAGAAGAGCCCTTTAGAACTGAAGCGATGTTTGTAAACACCTTATTTGCAGGAAGATCCCATCAAGTAGAGTGTGGTCACTTCTCTGTAAATAGAGTGTGGTCACTTCTATGGGGAGAATATTTTCTTCAGGTGATTACACAGAGTGAACAGAAATGTTTGGCAGCACTTGGCTACTCATTAAAATGTGGTGGAAACATGAAATGCAGTTTTGTTTTCCCAAACTGCTTCCCTGAGATGGTCTTTTGATTTTACAAATAAGAACCTGAAACCCACAAGTGAGAAGGGGTTCATTGTGAAGAAGATAGACCATGGCAAAGGACAAGGTCCAAGTAAAGTCCTGCCCGGCCCTCGGACTACAGGCGCACACCATCACAGCTGGTTCCCATCTTCCTTTGTAATTACTTTTCACAGATGTTGAGGCATCTGCAAACTTTCTCTTCATTTATGAATCAGCTTAGTCCTTAGTCAATCCTGACTGACTCTTGCACCACAACATTTTGAAGCTATGAGTTCGTGTCTTTGTTCCCTGCATCTCCTCCAAGCTCTCCAGACATCTGAGAAACCAGGACAGAAGCTCCAATACTGGAGTCTGCACATACTCACGTGGATGGAGCTTGCCACCCATCCTGTCCAGTTTCCTGCTCTATCCAGAGCCTTGATTGCTGAATCAGGATGCTCTTAAATACTCTACAAATATCACCTAGAGCCATACCGAGGTCCTTTCTTCCTAGCATCCTCATCAGATTAGAGTTTGAAAGCGCTTGCTGTCATACCTGGATGGATATTGGGCTAAAGGCCTACAGGTACTAGACAATTAAGTTCATCATTTTGAACTGTGGCCTGACCACTCATGAAAAAATGTTCACATTGTGTTCAACGAGAAAATGGATAGGCAAGTTTAAAAGTACACTCATTCAATTATGTAAGAAAATTTAATTGCACCCTATTTTGTGTTAACCACACCATGTGATCCTATATTGTAGGGGGTGAGAAAAGTCTCGAAGAATCCAGTATGTACCTTATGGCAGTGTATAGAAATTCTACAAATTGAAGGTTTTATATTAAATCATATTTGATTTGGAAAAACCATCCTCTGAAGGAGGCTAAAAGTAAGCCTATTTGTCTAATACTTCTTAAAGATGATGCATTCAAATGTCTGTATTACACCCTCTATATAGAAGATTTACCCAAGGAATAGTTAAAATTTGACTCCTACAGTTGGTTTGAGCTACTGCACCACACTTTAAACCAACAAATGACCTTCTAGCACAGTGCTTTGTAAGACATGCCTAGAGTTAAATCCCAGGTCCATCCACTGCTGGCTGTGTACCCTGAGCCATGCTGCTTCACAACTTAGTGTCAGCATCCTCATCTCAGAATAGAGGCAGTGTTAACAAACCCGTCAAAGGGTCGCCACTGTTAAATAAGCAAAGCACTTAGAACAGTGCTTGGCATATAGTAGTGTTTGCTGTTCTTATATTATCCTCTCTTTTGTGTGTGCACATGCAGGTAACACATGTGGTGGATGGGTGTGCACATGTGTGCAAGCACATGGGGAGACCAATATATCATTAGCTGTTATTCTTCAGGAGTCACTGTCCTTGTCTCTTTCAGACAGAATCTCTCACTGCCCTGTAGCCCACTGAGTAGGCGAAGCTGCCTGGACAGCAGGATCAGCATGTCCTTGCCTCCTCAGCACTGGGGTTACACAGAGTTACCACAATCCTTGACATCTTTACTTGGGTTTGGGGACCAGACTCAGGTCCTTCTGCTTGTACAGCAAACACGTTACCAGCTGAGCCACCTCCCAGACCCTATTATCCTCTATTTTAATGAACAGCAATCTTAGAGAAGTGAATGATATTCACTGAGGAGAAAGCGAGCATTGGGGACGAGGGCGTTGTCAACCTCCACTGCCTTCACTACCTTCTGTTTGCAAGGTGCATTGGAGGCATCGTGGCCAAACGTACTACAGAAGGGAAAGACATGGAAACAGAGGTGGATCACGTGGAGTCTGGAGTGGAAAAGAAGGCGTTAGCTGAGTCACCTGACCCCACTTTGCTTCTGTACCTTTCAAGGTCCATGAGCTCCTTTACCACCTTCTGGGTTGTAAGATGTCCCACAAGTATTTCTTGTCCATAGACACATGCACAGGAATTGGGTTAACAATAGAACTACAGTGGGCTTCCTTTCCTCCTGCTCCATCCCCAAATCAGTTTTCACCTCATTTATAAATTCAGCTATTTTCTGTTATTGACATGTGATTCTTAGGATTCTTCTTGAGCCGGTTGTATCCAACAGCTTTCTGATTGCCTCATTAATTAGTGAATTACACCAAATGGTTAGCATGTTTTCCTTTTATGAAAGTCATATGTGTATGTATATATATCTTATTTTAATTATTGTTCTCTAACTTAACACTGATTGTACATTCATCTCTCCATTTCTCTTCCATTTATCACAGAGTCTACTGGATGTCCCAAATAAGGAAGCCTGTGAGATGTAGGCATAGTTCAAAGAGAAATAAGTGTGCTCTTGCCATCAATGGGCTCACAAAAAGATAGAATTGTAATTCCAGATCACTAAAAATCCAGGCCTGCAAGTACACAGCTGCAATCCAGCACTAGGGAGATTAAGGCCAGAAGGTCATGAGTTTGAGCCAGCCTTGGCTACATGGTGGGACCATGTCTCAAAGAAACAAAAGCAACGATGTATCATACACCAAGGGGGAATTATAAAAGGGAGACACTGGGCCTGCTCAGAAGACAGGGTTCATGTAGGACATTTTTCAATGATTTGTGCCTTGGCAGAGTCTAGTTCAAGGCCATGGGGGAGATTGTGGGGAAATTACTTGATAGAATGTAAGTGTGTGGGGTGAGGAGTTGAAGATAAAATTGAAAGTCAGGATGAATATGGAGAAGGCAGGAGGGAGATGCTGAAGATCCTGAGCAGAGAGAGTGTCACAGATCTTAGAAAGACTAATTTTCTCCCTGCTAGGTGGAGAACACATTTGACTCCAGGGAGATGGGACTGGTTTAAAAGGCTCAGTGGTTAAGGGTGCTTGCTGCTCTTACAGAAGAGCTGAATTCAATTTCCAGCACCCACACTGGGCAGCTCACAACCACCTAAAACTAGCTCCAGGAAATTGGATGCCCTCTTCTGGCCTCTGTGAGCTCACATGTGGCATATATTCATACAGACACATACACACAAATAAAAATAAAAACAAATCTTTGAAAAAAAATTAACTCTGGAAACAAAAATTAGGAGCCAGCTTCCAGAGTGCAGGGTAAGGTCCTGGGCCAGACAGGAAGGAGGAGGGAAAGACAGTGGTGGATTCTGTGTGGTCACCTTCACCACTGTGCCTTCGACACCACAGCCAAGCAATTTCCATTAGCAGCTTTGGAACATGAGGTAGGCCATGTGCGAAATTTTCACTGCATACACACCAACCCTTCTGTTCACACTGTCTGACCCCCCCAGAGCACAATTCTCTCTCTGTCTCTGTCTCTGTCTCTGTCTCTGTCTCTGTCTCTGTCTCTCTCTCTCTCTCTCTCTCTCACACACACACACACACACACACACACACACACACACACACACACACCATGTGCCCTCTCTCTGAAGTTTACACATCACTGCCTCTCGGTAAATGCTTCTAAATGACTTTGAACTACAGCTGAAGAGCACTCATGAAGTGTCCTTACTTCACCTATGGAGACACCACATTCCTGGCCAGCATAATGTTCCCTGGTGCTGCTTATGCATGACTAGCTATTTTAATCACGACAATAAGCTTCCTGTCAGTGACATTTTGCAGGTACAGGTGCAGAGATTTTGGCAATGGCAAAGTGCACTCTGGCACCATGGCAACCGGTGCGTCAGCTGGGTAACACTCAGCAGCTCCGGAAGAGTAGCTCTCCATTCACTTCAGCTGACGACAAACCCCAGAGATGCCTTGGGCTGCTTTTTCTTCTCAAACACAGCTGTCTATTAGGGAGGAAAATGGTTGGCTTGTCTCTGATCAGCAAGAACACTGGTTTTACTATCTCAGGAGAATTCAGATGGAGGCTACAGCCCAGTTTGACTCAGTGCTGTCTGTTGGTGTGCAGAGGCTGCCTTCCATAGACTGGTATTCCCGGCAGAGGCTGGCTGCTGCTGAGTCACACGTGTTGCTTTGAATTGATTTGAAAACACTTGTCAGGGCCTTCTGCCCCCTGCAGCCAGCCTCCCATCTCAGGGGCTTCGAAGCACTTGGTACTTTGTGTTACTGGTACAGCTCCTGCATAAAAAGGCTTACGGTTCCAGGGTGTCATTGCTTTCCTGGGCATTCTCAAGATGGCAACTGGACTGAACTTATCGTGGACATGGAGGAGCTTACAGGACTGCTCAAGTAGTTTCTGCCCCCTTCCTCCCTCATCTTCTCCCTCCTTCCACCGCTCCCTTTCTCTCTCTTGTCTAATTCTTCCCTCTTTCTTAAGGTCTATCAAGTACATGGCTCGTCCACAAACATTTCTATACTTTGAGCCCCAGATTAGCAATGATATAGCAAGAGACCATCTTTTGCCCATGAAGGGGCCCTGATGGCCAGCTCTGGGTCACCTGTCCACCTCCAATGGGAACTATGATCATCAGATCCAGAAAGACCAGAAGGGGGCCTACCACAAAGAGAGGGGAATAAAAGGCAGCTGCTACTCTGTGATTATTGTAGTTCTCATTGTTGTGGGTAAGATGGCTGAAGAAGCCACTTAAGGGAAAGGGGATTATTCTGGCTCACGTCTGGGAGGGTCCGGTCCGTCACGTTGGGGAAGGCATGGTGTAACCAGAGTCGGCGGTGCTTACTCTCATCTCAGTGGACCAGGAAGTGGAGTAAGTAAGAAAGACCAGACCAGATGCAGGTCCACCTCTCAGTGATTTACTTCTTCCAGAGCTAGGCCCTGTTTCCTAAAGGTCCCACAGTCTTCTGAGGGCACTGCAGCCAGGAGCCATGTGTTCAAACACACGGACCTGTGTTTGAGATATTTCACAACCAACTGTAACACATACAGAAAACAGACTGAGCCAAAAAAAAAAAAAAAGGAAAAGATTCCTGAGATGGTTCATACTTTAAAAATCATAGATCTTCCCACTTTGCAATGACAGGGTCATCAAAAGTCCAGGGTGCACCACCTGCATGTTCAATCACCTTCCAGGGCTTCCTTCTACAGATGTACAGGGTGAGTTTGCCCCTGAAGTAATGAAACCTCATGTCTGTCTGGCCACTCCCAGAACAGGAAAGGAGAAATGAAGGGATGGATGTCAGAATCTGGCACTGGTTAGTCAAAGATTGGTGTTCCAGCAGAATGGAAGATGGGGGGGGGGGGGGGGGGGGGCAAAGGGTGTCAAAGGTCTGAGAGACAGAACACCAACAAAGAGTAGGCAAGCCTTGGAGGCAGCATGTCCACAGCAGCAGCAAATGGAGCATGAGGAGTAGCCTGGCAAGTACAGGTGATTCTGCTCTTGAAATGCACTCCAAAAGGAGTAGATGGCAAGACATAACCAAACATGGGGCTGAAATCAAAAAAAACAGAAACAGCGACAACATCAAAGCACAATCGATAAAACAAAGAGTTGGAGAAAATCAATAAGATTGACAAACCTTATCCAGACTAACCAAAAGCCAGAGAGAGAGCATCCAAATTAAATTCTGAATGAAAAGGATGGCATAACAACTGACACAGAGGAAATTCAGAAAATCATAGGACATACTTTAAAAACTTGTGCTCGGGAAGGCTGAGTCAGAGGGAGACACTGCCAGCCGCCGCCATGACAAGTAGCATGTGAAGATGCCGGTAAGCCACAAGCCACGTGGCAAGGTATAGATTTATAGAAATGGATTAATTTAAGATATAAGAACAGTTAGCAAGAAGCCTGCCACGGCCATACAGTCTGTAAACAATATAAGTCTCTGTGTTTACTTGGTTAGGTCTGAGTGACTACGGGACTGGCCAGTGACAGAGATTTGTCCTGACTGTGGGCCCAGCAGGAAAACTCTAGCCCAATGTGTTGGCAAGAGTTTCCACCTAAAACCTGAGAAAAAAAGATACTAAAACGGAGCTAAAAACAGTTCCTAGTTGTCTCTTTCAAGTTAGTGGCAGCCTGCGTGTTTGAGTCACTATGGCGGGTTCCTGGCCTGCGCGCTCGACCTGCAGTATGGCGGGAATGAGGCGTCTGCCAGTGGCACATTAAACTGTGTGGTGGATTTAGCCTTTGCTAGTACAAAACAAAAAAAGAGGTTTCTGGGCTACACGCTGCTTTGATAGAAGCATAGACCCACGAAGGCTCCCAGAGCTGGTGGTAAAAGTATCACCGCCATGTTGGGAAGCTGAGGTGGGCGGAGCCAGCTGCTGCAGTTTAAAGCAATAGGCTCAGGGTAATATAAAAAATAAGCCACGTAAAGATGGCTACCACACAGAGAATCTAGATTATGTTCTCTTTGATATTCGTAACTGAAGAAAAACATTTGATTGCAAAAGCTGTTTAGTTATGCCAAAATGTATATTTTAAAGGTACCTTGACTTCAAAATTTGGATGTAAGGATATGTTGCTTTGGAAAGGAGGCTCTACTTTTGTTTCCACAGAAAGCCAGAGGCTATGGATTTATTCCAGATTAAGATACATCAGGTTTGACCAGCCAAGACCCCCTGAAAGGTCTCTGATGACACCATGGCCCAGATGATCCAACATCCTAAATGGTTTCAAGGCAACTGGCTCAGATGATACAACCTCACGGACTACTCCATAATCCTAAAATTTTCTTTGTGTCCCCATAAGATACAGTGCCCCCTCCAGCAGGAAGTAGTAAGAGAAGCTACGCCCAAATTCCCAAATATACCAAGCTGGCTTTGGAGATGTGTAAAAGTTAAAACCTTCCTCTTTAAAAAAAAAAGAAAAGGGGAGGTGCTGTGGGATGGTCTGTATGTCAAATTGCTCTGATTGGTCAATAAATAAAACACTGATTGGCCAGTGGGGGGGGGGGGACTGTGCTCCAGGCTGGGCAGTGGTGACACTCACCTTCAATCTCAGCACGCGGAAGGCAGAGGCAGGTGGATCTCTGTGAGTTTGTGGCCAACCTGGTCTATAGAACAAGTTCTAGGACAGCTAAAGCTGTTTCACAGAGAAACCCTGTCTTGAAAAAACAAAAAAAGAAAAACAAAAAAACAAACAAAAAACAAACAAACCAAAAAACCTATACTCCAACAAATTTGAAAATCTAAAAGAAATTGTTTTCTCGATACATGCCACCTACCAAAATTAAATCAAGATCAGATAAGGTAAGTTTAACAGACCTATAACTCTGTGATAGTTTGAATGAAAAAGTGTCCATGGTCTCATGGGGAGAGGCACTGTTGGGATGTGTGCCCTTGATGGAGTGGGTGTGGCCTTGTTGGAGTGGGTGTGGCCTTGTTGGAGTAGGTGTAGCCTTGCTAGAGTAGCTGTGGCCTTGCTGGAGGAAGTGTGCCACTGGAGGTGGGCATTGAGGTTTCAAATGCTCAATCCAGACCCAGTATCTCTTTCTTCCTGCTGCCCATGGATCCTGATGTAGAACTCTCAGCTAACTCTCTAACACCATGTCTGCCTGTGTGGCACCATGCTTCCTGCCATGACAATAATGGACTAAAATTCTGAACTGTTAGCCAGTCCCAATTAAATGTTTTCCTTTATAAGAGTTGCAATGGTCATGGTGTCTCTTCACAGTCATAAAACCATAACTAAGACAAACCCCTAGTGAAATAGAAGCAGTCATTGAAAGTTTCTCAACAAAAAGAGCCCAGGGCCAGGTGATTTTAATACAGGATTCTATCAGACTTTCAAAGAATAATTAATGCCAATACTCTTCAAATTATGCCACAAAATAGAAACAGAAGGAACAGTGCCCAATTAATTTTATAAGGCCACAGTTACCCTCATACCCAAACCACATAAAATCCCAACAAAGAAACACCAATTTCCCTTATGAACATAGATGGAAAAATTCTCAATAAAATACTTGCAAACTGAGTCTAAGAACACATCAAAAAGATCATCTACTATGATCAAGTAGGCTTCATCCCAGAGATGCAGGGATGGTTCATTATATGTAAATCGATATAGTCCTCCATATAAACAAAGTGAAAGACAAAAACCACATGATCATCCCATTAGATGCAGAAAAAGCCTTTGACAAACATCTAACACCCCTTCATCATAAAATTTCTGGAGAGATTAGGGATACAAGGGGCGTAGTTGAATATAGTAAAGGCAGTTAACAGCAAGCCTATAGCCCACATCAACTTAAAGAAAGTCAAAGCAATTCCACTAGAATCGGGAACAAGACAAGGTTTTCTACTCTCACCATACCTATTTAGTAGAGAAGTTGAAGTCTTATCTAGAACAATAGGGCAACTAAAGAAGATCAAGGGGGGTACAAACTGGAAAAGAAGAAGTCAAAAGTACTCTTATTTGCAGATGATATGATAGTATACAGAAGTGATCCTATCAATTGCACCAGGGAACTCCTTCAGCTGATAAACACCCTCAGAAAAGTAGCTGGGTACAAAATTATCTCACACAGGTAAGTAGCCCTCCTATATACAAACTACAAACAGGCTGAGAAAGAAATCAGGGAAACAATGCCTTTTACTCAAATAATACCAAATACCAAAGTCAAGCAAGCAAAAGACTTGTATGATAAAACATTAAGATACTGGAGAAAGAAATTGAAGAAGAAATCAGAAGATGGGAAGATCTCCCATGCTCATGGATCAGTAAGATACATAGTAAAAATGGCCATCCTACCAAAAGCAATCTACAGATTCAATGCAAGCCCCACCAAAATTCCAACACAATTCTTCACAGACCTTGAAAGGAAAATTCTCAACTTCATATGGAAAAACAAAATCCCTAGGATGACTAAAACCATCCTGAACAATAAAAGAACTGAAGGTCTCACCATTCCCAATTCAATTTGAACTACAGCGGTATAGCAATAAAAAAAAACCAACATGGTATTGTCATAAAAACAGACACATTGATCAATAGAATTTAATTAGAGACTCAGACATAAATCCACACACCTATGGACATCTGATTTTTTTATAAAGAAGCAGAAATACACCCTGGGAAAAAGACATCATCTTCAACAAATGGTGTGGTCACAGTGGACTGCACGTAGAAGAATCCAGATAGATCCATACTTATTACCCTTCACCAAACTCAAAGACCTCAACATAAAACCAGATACACTGAAGCTGACAGAAGAGGAAGAAGGGAATAATCTTGAACTCATTGGCACAGGAAAAGATTTTCTGAACAGAAAACCAATAGCACAGACACTAAGATCAACAATTAATAAAGAAGACCTCATGAAACTGAAAAGCTTCTGCATGGCAAAGGACAGTGTCATTTGGACAAAATGGCAGCCTTCAGAATGGGAAAAGATTTTTACCAACTGCACATCTGACAGAGGGCTAATATTTAAAATATCTACAAAACTCAAAAAACTAAATATCAAGAAAATAAATTACCCAATTTAAAAATGGGGTACAGATCTAAACAGAATTCTCAAAAGAGGAAACTCAAATGGCTGATAAACAAAGAAATGTTCAACATCCTTCATCATTAGGAAGATGCAAATCAAAACTACTTTGAGATTTCATCTTACACCCATCAGAATGGCTAAGATCAATAAAATAAGTGACAGCTCATGCTGGCAGGGATGTGGAGTAAGGTAAACACTCCTCCACTGCTTTTGTTTTTTGTTTTTGTTTTTGTTTTTTTCGAGACAGGGTTTCTCTGTGTAGCTTTGCGCCTTTCCTGACCTCCACTGCTTTTGAGAGGGCAAACTTGTACAGACACTATGGAAATCAGCGTAGCTGTTCCTTATGAAGAAGAGAATTGATCTACCTCAAGTTCCAGCTCTCCCACTCCTGGGCATATTCCCAAAGGATGCTTCATCCTACCACAGAGACACTTGCTCAGTCCTGTTCATTGCTGTTCTACTCATAATAGTTAGAAATTTGAAACAACCTCTATGTCCCTTAACAGAAGAATGGATAGAGAAAATGTGGTGTTTACACAATGGAGTATTACGCAGCTGTTAAATGAAATCATGAAATTCACAGGCAAATCGATGGAACTAGAAAAAAATCATCCCAAATGAGGTAAGCCAGACCCATAAGAATAGATGTGTTATGTATTCATTTATATGTGGATATTAGCTGTTAAATAGGTGATAACCAAGCTACAATCCTTAGAACCACACACATTAAACATAGAGTAAGGGACTAGGGGATATAGATAGATCTCCCTAGGAAGGGGAAACAGAGTTATGGATGGATAATGGGGAGTGGGCTGGAACAGGAGGATCAAGTAGGGAGGGGAGGGTAGATGGGGACAAGGAAGGGAAGACAGGGAGAGACAAATTAAGGGCATTTGAGAGGTAGTATGAAAACTTCATACAGTAGAAGCTTATGAGGGGGGTCTAAATGAAACCACCAAATAATGGAGGAGGCAGCCCCTACCAGATATCTCTTGTTACCAAATGAAACTTCTGGTGCTAGGATTGGGTTACATTTAATGGAGGTGTTGGCCAAAGGGGTCCTGTGGGAATCCCCAAACACCCCAGATGGTTGTGAAGACTATAGGCTGCTCTCTACAAAATGATGGCAAGGCCCCTTTGCTGAAGACAGCACTTACAGAATGCATTGAACATGGAGAAGATGAGCTTGTGCCTAGATAGAGCCTTCACCCCTATATGCCATTGTCTTTGGTAGAGGAGATACCCTGCATGTGACCAAAGGAAAATGTAAACACCAGCAAAGCCACAGTTTCCTTGATCTACAATGCTGTCCTGTCTGCAAGATAAGCTAGGGCAATGGGCTTCTAACCCTTCCTTTATAGTCGATCAACAAGGAACCATGAGCCTATGGGGGCCATTCTCATTCAAACCACCATATGTGCCAATGACTTTTTAGGATAAAAAGTCTGCTTCAGCCTAAAACTTTCAAGTCAAAGACAAGGGTCTGACTATCATGTAGTAGGATTCCTGGAGAGTGTGTGACAGTTTTCTCCACTTACACCTTCTCTAGTACAAGTCCATATGCTAGGGTACTCTATGGGCTGGGGTATTCTATAGACTGGGATATTCTGTGGGCTAGGATATTCTATGGGCTAAAGTTCCAGGATGACTAAAAAGGGGGAAGCAAGGAGAGTCATCGCATCCATCTCTTCCTGCTTCATGACGGCACACACATGAACTACATCGTGACCAGTCACCTCATACCTCTGCCTCCATGATGGACTACAACTTTAAACAATGACCCAGAATAAACCCTTCCTTCCTTAAACTGCTCTCGTTGGGTATCTTGTACAGCACTAGAAAGATAAACAGTACAATGACCAATGGGAAAATAGGAAACTAGGAGTTTTCCATGTCTTCCCGTTGGCTTCAGCAAACACTTATCTGGGGTGGTAGAAATGTATTCCTTCTGCAGTGCTGGTCTACATGCTACTGTGTTCTGACTGCCTGCTCCCCAGGCCTCTTCCATCCTACCAGAATATACCTGGCAACTCTTCTGTTCTAAACACAACTCAAAGGATGTTTCACTCAAAAAAATAATAAGCAATTTTTTTGTTTAATTTTATTAAATTGATAGATCTCAGGAGCAGAAGGGGGGCCCTTCTTATAAAGAAAACAGTTGTGGTTTGTAGCATGAATATTAAAAGTTCTTATTAATAAAACAAACCTGGGCCAGGTATTGGGGTGAACACTGGAAGGTCAGAGAGACAGGATAAGCCACAGCTATCTCACCTCGCCGGATCCTCAGCTGGTCTTGCTTCCTCAGACTGGAAGCCTCTATGTCCTCGTATCCAAATGACTCTCAGCTGAACTGCTGCTAGAAGCCTGAATGCTTAACCAGGCCAAATGCTTCTCCAGGCCAAATGCTTCTCCAGACCAAATGCTTCTAGTTTCTGGTCCTCACACTTTATATACCTTTCTGCTTTCTACCACCACTCCCTGGGATTAAAGGCTGGCTTTCTGGGATTAAAGGCGTGGGTCACCACGCCTGGCTGTTTCCCATGTGGCCTTGAACTCACAGAGATCCAGAGGGATTTCTGTCTCTGGAATGCTAGGATTAAAGGCGTATGCTACCACTGCCTAACCTCTGTTTAATATTGTGGCTGTTCTGTCTCTGACCCCAGATAAGTTTATTAAGGTACACAATATTTTGGGGAACACAATACCACCACAGTGGTTGGCAAGATAGCATCCATTATCTGCTATGTGTTTTATGTGTTTGAGAACTTTCTCCATTCACAGTTTTGAAATAGCCATTATTTTCTTTGGCTTAATATTATTCCATAAGTACTTCTCACACCCTTAAAGACTCTTAATATCATTTTAATGACTATTGCACTGTGGAGGGACTGTAATTTCCTTAGCGGTTCCTAATATTGGGGATCTTGAGAATTTTGGTCCCACAATATTTATCATCTATTTGGTACCCAGCCCTTAATGCTGATAGCTCAGTGACGTTTCTAAGAACTTTAAAGTGACAGTATCATCCTTCCGTCTGAGCTGGGGCATCTGATTGCAGCTCCCTGATGAATTGATTGTCTCTCACACAGTTTTTTTTTCTCCTCACAGCATGTTTTCTCCTACTTTACATATTTTCTCCCTTCCTAAAATTTTTCAAGACCAGTCTTAGACTGCTTTTAAATGGGTTTCTCCGTGACAAAACACTCTTGTGCTGTATTCTAATTATCGTTATGGACATTTTGGAATTGTATCAGATTTTTAAGCAAGAGCTATTTATGAGATTTATAAAGGGCCAGTACTGCTGCATAGACAACTTTGGAAATGAGAAGAAACTGCGTTGTTTGGAAGGAATATGCCTTCCCCTCCTTCTGGGAGCTCTGCTTCCAAACAGAGTGAAAAGCCCTTCCCAGGGCACGGTGCAGAATCAATGCCCTGGTGCTAGAAACAGAACATCAGGCATCTGTCGGGCGAGAGGTGCCAGCTCAGAATCTGCCTCCCTTGCTCTCCACCCTGTGGCTCTTGTGCTGAGTCCAGCATACAGAAAGCTGCTGAGAGTGCTGTTCTGAGGATGAAGATGTCAGCGGCGGGCGTCTGTGACATCTTCCTGCTGCCGGACTCACAGAGCCCACCTGACCTGGCAGTGGACTGGAAATTCAGCTGACCTACAAGGCCCAGTTAGGGCATCCTAATGCCCACCCTCTCATCTGAATGCCAAGCTGGGAAGGTAGGAACAGAGTTGGACTCTCATCCTTTAACCATTGGGTAAAAGTCAAGCGATCATCCGCCGTGTGCTCGGCTCAGGACTAAGTGAAGGCCCTGGAGACAACTCACTGACGGACTCGTGACAAAGATAAGAAAGTACACAGGACAGGGCTGCTGGTGGGAGCAAACAGCTCTGAAGCGTAACAGTGGCAACTGGAGCACAAGCCATCCTTAGCTGGGCCCAGTGAGCTCTGGGCAGCTAAAGGTTGTTCCCGGAGGGGGGGATGGAGGGGTGTCTCCACACCATAGAGATGCTTTGAGCTGGTCCATAAGAGGGGGGTAGTTCTAGGACTAGCCTATCCCCTTTTTCTCTTCTCTGTTCTACTAGATCTGCCAGTACGAAGAGGCATTCATTTTACAGGATGGGTACAATGATAGAAATCAAACTTGTGCAGAGTGTCATCAGTCAGCAGGAGGTGGGGACTGGGGACTGATGGAACCACAGTCAGCTAGGGTGATTAAGAACAAAGTGTAACGACTTCAATATATGCATGAGCATGGCACAAGGAAACCCATCATTCTATATGCTAACTATAAACAAAGATTTAAAGATGGTCCTCAATAACACAGACCCAAAAGACAAATCTTGTATGTTCTCTCTTATATTTGGATGTTAGTGTTTCAGCTTTCAAAATGTGTGCTCCGGTCTGAATAACCACAGAAACCAGGTGCCTAGCAGGGGACCCAGGAGAGGAGTGGACCTCCCACGGATGGGGAAACGGAATACAGTGTTATGGCGTGACAATGGGAAAACGAAGATTAAATGGGGACGGGGATGTGAGAGCAGAGTGAAGGGAGGACTGTGGGGAGAGACAGCTAACACTAAAGGCCATCTGAAAACCACATGGAAACCCATTCCTGTGGAAGCTTCCTAAAGTACGTGTATATATGGAAGGAATCTAAACGGAGTCACATCCAATGGGGGAGACAGAGTCCCAACCAGACATCTTGCTGCCGAGTAAAACTCCAGTGCCAGGAATGTCGAGTCATTGGTCAGAAAGGGCCGCATAGAAACCCCCAAACAGCACAGGCTGTTGCCAAGGCTGTTGGTTGCTCCCCACAACCTGATGGTAAGGCCCTGTTGCTGAAGACAACACTAATCCGTGTCACTAAACACAGAGAAGTTGAGCTGGCACCTAAATAGAAGCCTCACCTCACCCTACTGGCTGGTGTTCATGGAAGGCACTCTGCAGGATACCTTAGGACAAAAGAAATCAACACTATCACCTAACTACAAACCCTGTGACCCACTGCCTGTAACGTGGCACAGAAGTTTTAGGAGCAACCAACCACTTTTTTTTTTATTGGATTTAAGGCCCACTCTAGGAGACAGAACTCATACCTGACACTGCTAACATGGCCAAGGACCTGAGACGAGATATAACATGGGCCCAGGAAAAAACAAATGCTATCATTCTGCAAAAGGACGATAGCAAGAAAACGACCCCAATGACATATTGTTACACCCATAGACCAGTGCCTAACTCAACCACATCAGAGAAGCTTCTTCATGCAGTAGGGGGAACTAACACAGAGACCCGCAACTGAACAACGTGCAGAGAGTGAGACTGTGAAGCTCTTGGTTCTAAGTGAGATGTCTTCATCAACCCTCCCTCCAACATGTCTTCATCAACCCTCCCTCCAACATGTCATCAACCCTCCCTCCAACATGTCTTCATCAACCCTCCCTCCAACATGTC
>CABHPR010136712.1:0-32772 GCA_902168415.1 Peromyscus melanophrys
CCCAACACACACACATGCACACGTTAGGAGTATAATGAACATTTAAACAAATCTCAAACTGGGGAAGAAGATGGTTCAGGAAATCAAGGGCTTTGCTTTTGATGCTGAAGCACCTTTCTTCAAATGACCCCAGTTCAATTCCCAGAACCTAGATAGAGGAAGAAAATACACTGAGCCCATCAATTTTTTTTCTAATCTCCATACATGTGTTATGAAATGGATACCACTCACAAACAATAAAAAAATGAATAAATAAATGTAAGAAAAACTTAAAGTTATAACTTAAATGAGTAAACATAATGACCACTAGTATTCAAAGAATAAATAATTCCTCCTTGTTATTTCTTTATTTAAGTATTTAAATCTTTTGCACACACTAAGTAGTAAGTAAAACAGTGAGTAACATTTTTGAAGTATAATAACACACACAGAATATATGATTATGAATTTTATGATATCTTGTTGATTTGACAATTTTTTTGTATCAATACATAATTTTTTAAATAACATAAAAACTCTTCTGTGAATCTCTCCAGTGTATCTGAAGAGCAGCTGGCAGTTATATCCTTCAGTCTTCTCTGATAATAACATATGTGCCTCCACCTCTCAGAAGACTGAGTTATTATGGGCATGATCCCATAATATTTAGCTACTTTTTGTCATAAATTATAGGCTAGCAAAGATTATGACTTTTCAGTGATAATAATGATAACAAATACCACTTAATTTTAAGAAATGTCAATCAATTATAGGCCTGGGACAAAGATGACATAAATATTTTTGATGTAAAGACAATAAATTCTGAAGGTTGCCCAATTATACTAATACTTGCAAATTTGAATGTGGTTGTACACTTAAATTTCCATTGGCTGCATTGATATTACACTACCTGCCATATTCAGGTAGATATGGTTAGGGCCTATTCATATTATTAGATGGCACTTAGCAGATATGGAAGAAAATGCACACTTAACAGACTAAGTAGAGGAGAGTGTAGAACTCTTAAATATATTTGGAAATGGATGTGTCCCAAGAAAAAACGAAATGGTTCAACTGAAAAATGTAAAGCAAGCTGAAGATTATGAGTGATGATGTATGTGATCATTATGAATAGAAAAATGATTATGGTTGATATGACGAGGATGGAGATGATAATTTTGACAATGAGAAAACTAAAAAAAAAAAAAAAACCACCAAGAAGTAAATATGATAAACTCCAGTATCAAAGCAGAAAAGACTCAAAGCCAACATTCTAAGAATCCTTAAATGAACATGAAAAATGTTGAAAATCCATGGCACAGTAGTTAAGAGAAATGGTTGTTCCTCTAAGGGACCTGTGTTTGATTCCCATCATCCAAATCTTGGTTTGCAACAGTTTGTAATGTTACAATCACAGGGATCCTGAACCTTCTGGTGACTTCCTTGGGCACCAGGCTTACATGTGGTGAACAAACATACCTGCAGGTCAAACACACAAAAAACACAAAATAAATAACACTAAGAAAATGTATAGAAAAGAAATATGTTTGGATATGTTAAGATATTCTACTTTCTTCATTTCCTCAACAGTGGATATGTGGTTGTCCTTCCTGCAATGCAAAATAAGAGTATTCACAAACTGTCTTTAATAAATACTGTCCAGATTATAATGTCTAGAATGTTGTCTCTAATAGTCCCATTTCCTTTTTAAGAGTGGAGTTCCAAACTTTACTTGTTTTGCAAAAATATGCATTGTTATACAGCTCCTGGTAATAACTGTGTTCACATATGAAAATGATTATATAATTATACATGTGAAATGAAGCAGCAGAAACCTAATGTAGTTAATGCATTGACTTCTTAATGGCAGGAATTATAGTTACAAGGGAGACTTTCCATTACAAATTCTTTTTATCACCATAACCATATGCTTATCTTGAGGAGATAAGATAGTTAATGTAGCCGGGCGGTGGTGGCGCACGCCTTTAAACCCAGCACTCGGGAGGCAGAGCCAGGTGGATCTCTGTGAGTTCAAGGCCAGCCTGGGCTACCAAGTGAGTTCCAGGAAAGGCGCAAAGCTGCACAGAGAAACCCTGTCTCAAAAAACCAAAAAAAAAAAAAGATAGATAATGTACCAAAAATGTAAAAATTAATAGAAAATATGATAGATCAAAAATCAGGGTAACGCCGGGCGTTGGTTGCACATGCCTTTAATCCCAGCACTCGGGAGGCAGAGGCAGGCGGATCTCTGTGAGTTCGAGGCCAGCCTGGGCTACCAAGTGAGCTCCAGGAAAGGTGCAAAGCTACACAGTGAAACCCTGTCTCGAAAAAAAACAACAACAAGAAAAAATCAGGATAACAATTGTTAGTGATTTGCATGTGAATTTCTGTCCTTTCTCTTACTTCCAAAATGTTGTACTAACTTTTCCATCCTAAAGTATAAAACTGAGGTAAAATAAAGTCTTTAATGACTGTATGACTATAGTCATTACTTTGTGGATATTCTACCATGATTTTACTATGTGGAAGGTCTCGAGGATTCAGTAATAATTTTCTTCTTCAAAGAGTCCCTTGGTAAACAGCTCTTTAATGGGCAAGCCCCTGTGGTGGTATTGTGTTCCCCAAAATATTGTGCATGCTAATAAACTTATCTGGGGTCAGAGACAGAACAACCACAATATTAAACATAAAGGATAGACAGTGGTAGCACATGCCTTTAATCCTAGCATTCCAGAGGCAGAAATCCATCTGTTCAAGGATACAACCAAGCATGGTGACTCACGCCTTTAATCCCACAAAGCCAGCCTTTAATCCCAGGGACCGATGGCAAAAACAGAAAGATCTATAAGGTGTGGAGACCAGAAACTAGAAGCATTTAGCTGGTTAAGCATTTGGCTGGTTAAGCATTTGGCCTGGTTAAGCATTTGGCTGGTTAAATATTCAAGCTTTTGAGCAGAAGTTCACTTGAGAGCCATTCGGGTATGAGGACACAGAGGCTTCCAGTCTGAGGAAACAAGACCAGCTGAGAAGTTGGTCAGGTGAGGTTAGCTGTGGTTTGTTCTGTCTCTCTGACCTTCCAGTGTTCACCCCAATACCTGGCTCAGGTTTGATTTTATTAATAAGAACTTTTAAGATTCATGCTACAAGCTCCCTAAGTTTACTCAATTCACATTTGTTCTATCATTGTTTTCCTGCCCTAACAAATAAAGACAAATGTCTAACACGATTTCAATTATTTACTAAGCAACTCTTTGGAACAGATACAAAGTGTTGAACTCTGAATTATAAAGTTTGGTTCAAGTTTTCTTAAGAAAATAAAAAATCAAAAACTTTGAATAAAAGGGAAGTGACAAAGTTAAAAGGCCAATTAGGGAGAAATTACCAAGTGATAGATTGTATTAAGTGAGGATAGGAACTATTGTGACACCCCTAGTTGTTTTAAAACAAATAGAAAAAGTTCATTGACACTTGGATAATTTTTAAATGGTATTTTATAATAGATACTCAACAATATGAAGAATGTTTGGCCTTGTATCAACAAATCTCATGTTAAAATTACTTTCCTGAAAAATTGGAAATTAAAAGATAATCATAGGAAAAGCAAAAGAACAATAAGCACAAATGCAATACATCAGCTTCCAAATATGTCAGTGACATCACTTATTATGGTTAAAGTTTTCAGAAAATACAATATAGAGAAACTACAGTCCATAATAATGAAGTGGAATGATAGAACTTGATTTCAGGATGTTAATAATTTTACATAAATTATATGTACTTTATAAACAAAATACTACCTGTATTTTTTGGAGAAAAAGACTAATCAATCTAAAATTAAGAAAAATTTGAGGAGCAAGAATCAAAAGTGACAGGAAGAGAAAATAGTAAACATTTTCACTGTGGGCTACATGCTGAAAGAATTGGCAGTGTATTAGACCTGTGGTAAATTTTCAACAGCTGGATTAAATAGACTTAAACAGAGACAAAGGAAATAGAGTGAGAGGATCACCACTCTTTTTCACATCAAGCAGTCAAAATAGAGAACAAAAGAGTGAACCTTCAGTTGGTCCTTAGGTCCTAGCCACCAGGCACAGGAACTCTGCATTCCCAGCAAGTCTACCACTCACATTGAAAAGAATGGTGCTTCCCTGGGCTACAGGCATTCAGTGAAACTGATGTCAGCAGGGTGTCAGGGGACAGAACACAACCTGGAGACTGCATCAAATACATAGACCACTCTACCACATTTATCACACTACCAAAATGCATGAGAGATTTAACATAAGAGGTTCTTCTAGACTTGTGAATCATAGAACAAGTATAGACACAAATATTTATGGAAATATACAACATACAGCCAGTCAAGATTAAATATCACAACACAAGGTCAACTGAATAATTTCAGAACCAAATATGAACAATGTGTGTGAACGTGCCAATAAATTCTTGTTCCTCCATGTTTGTAAATAAAATAACAAACAGCCTTATAGTATTCACTTTGTCATCAATAATAATATGCATAGGAAACAGCACAAAAACATTCCGTGGGCCAGAATTCCTTATTTCTTTACGAGGAAGCATGAACTAGATCCCTCTACTCCGGCAATTATTTGTTACATTTCAATATTGAAATAATAGTTCCCCTAAACTGAACACAGTGATTTGTTCTCCAGCCAGCAGCTTTCTTTTCAGAACTTTCAAATGACCTTTCCTTAGGCACCTTCATTTTGTAGGACGGTAGATGGCGATGTGAGCAAGGGAATCACTGACTCCCCAACACACAATGAGCCATGGAAATCTGACATGTGCCTTTAAGACAGTGGTTCTCAGCCTTCCTAATCCTGCAATCCTTTAAGAGTTCCTCACACTATGGTGACCCCCAACCACAAAACTTTGTTTTTTACTCTCTAACTCTCCCTTTGCTACTGTTATGAATGGTAATGGAAATATCTGATATGCTACCCCAAATGGGTCTCAACACACAGGTTGAGAACCATTGCTTTAAGCTAAGGAAGAAATCTGAACTTCAAACAAACTTGTCTCCTTCAAGAGGAGAGTTTATGTTCCTTCTTAGAATCTTTCACAGCATATTATTTTTCTGGTCATTTCCCCTTGCTCTTAGGGTATTGGCATTTATTCTATTGCACACAATTTCTTTCCTTTTACAGGGTCTTCTTGTAGTGCTGCCTTCCTTTTCCTCCCAATTTTTTAATCTCCAAAATTCAAATTTGCCAGTTCACCAGTTTTTCTTTCTTTTTCTTTTTCTGCATGGGCATATTTAATTACAGAAAACAACACACACGCGCACACACACACGAACAAACAATATAACATTCTCACCTACTCTCATGAAGAAAATCCATATATTTCCTTGTTAATTGCCATCTTGTTTAGTCTTCTTCACATCCTCTTATTTTTATCTAATTACTATTCCTTTCTTTGTCTATTATATCTCAAATTATCATGTTTTAGCTACTTGTTTTTGTATCCAAAATCACTTACTCTGAATAACATTTAATGACTTTTAAATGCTGGTTGCATGCCTGTAAACCTTAAAGTCCATGTTCCTTACTAATATTTGGTATTAATAGCTCTGGATAGTAATCCCATTCTTATTTTATTTGTGTTGTCTACCTCTATGAGTCTCCTCTCAAGACAGAAATTTATCATTTTAGTCATTTGTCCATTGCTTATATGTAGTAATGCTCACTTCTAATATTTTAATTTTCCTTAGTTTGCAGGATAAACAGGTCAAAACTATCTTCTTATGTAACAATAAGAAATAACTGTCTATTGAATTAAAAAATAAGTTATTTCCAAACATAGTATGCAAAAAGACATCAATGGTAAGCGTGCAAATCCTGTCGTGTACATAATCCAGATACAGGAAATATTTAGTACTACAAATGGAAAAAAATGTGTGGAATATCTGTGTGTGTGTGTGTGTGTGTGTGTGTGTGTGTGTGTGTGTGTGTGTGTTCCCTTCAATTTATTGCAATTTAAATACTGACTATACAGAACAAACAAAGTATCCAAAAAGTAGCCAAAGGGAAAAATAAGAGGAAATTTGAAATGCACTGATCGGGAAATTGTCTAGGTGCACATTACTATATGCTGTGGTAGATACAACAACAAAGACCCTTCCTAAAAATGAGGATAGAGAGAGCCCACTGCACGATAGTTGCTCCTGACACATGGTGCGCAATTAATGAATCCACACATAAATACTCACTGAATAAATAACTTTTTAATAAAGAAGAACAGGAATCCCCTAAATACAACAAGGTCAAAATAACAGGAATCAATACGTATTTTCAATAATGATGATGATGATTAATGGTCTTTATTTCCCAATCAAAAGACACAGCACAGAATACTGGAATGGATAAACAGTTAGGTATCATCAATCACTATTTCATTCCACAAAAGGAAGATCACCACAAATGCATACACTGCTTTAAAATGATTGAATGCAGAAGGGTTTTTCAATTAAATGCATCAATTAAACAAGCAGTTCTTTCTGTTCAACTATTTGATAAAACAGACATGAAATCACACCTAATGAGAAATATCAAAGAAGTTCATTTTATATTGATTAAAGGAACATCAACAAAAAAGAAAATTATGATTATATTAGTATCCAAAAGAAGAACATGGAGGGGTCAGGAGTGAAGGCCACCAGAAGGGCTATGTGCAAGAAGAAATTTTGGAGTGAATGCATATAAGTGGGTCAGAATAAGAGTTAATTGTTTCTCTCTGGGAAGATTTCTGAAAATCTTGGCAAGCTGGGAAGCAAAGTAGGTTTTTTTTTGGTGCAGGAAGTCATCCTTTACCACCACCATTTGGGAGGCCTCAATTAATGACTAAATAGACTCTTTTGATAAGGACACTGATTGACCAAGTAGCTCAGGACAAAAGCTTTGTGGTGTTCTTGTTCATAATATCAAATGGAACAGGGATTTCATTCTATTTTCCTGTAGAGAAAGGCATTTTAATATCTGTATTCTCTCACATTATACATCCAGCACATGGTGAACACTTCAAAATGTTAAATAGCATCACTTTGGATGATTGGGAACAACATTGTATGAACACTTTACTAAGTAAAAAGAGGAGATGAACCAGAAGTATCTCCAAATAAGCCAAGCCCACACGTACACAGGTGGGTTGAAATGTCCGCCAGCACATTCATGAAACATGGTTTAGTTCATGAGGAAAGGAAATTACAAAGGATTCTTGCTACAACCTGAAGGAAAATGAAGTTTGTTCCTGTATTTTGCCTTTATATATAGTAGCATAAAAATGAAAATTAGAAGAGGACTGAAAACCATGTAATCCAAACAAATGGAGCCTTACAAGTCTAGCTGCTTGAAACAAAGATCAATTGAGAGGCCAGAACTAACAAGGGGTGAAAAAAAGAAGCAAAGATGATCAAAAGGTTGGTACAGGTTCCTGTCTTCCTCTTTCTTGTCATCCCACTCCTACAAAAAGGAGATCACTCTGTGGAAGAGGGGAAATCACCACAACAAATTAGTGATCAAAGAGTTTGTTGTTGAAAAAAAAAAACAAAATAAAAAAAAAGCAAAAAAAAAAAACCCAGAAGATTGCTGAGGCCATAGAACCTTTCAGTTTCAAAGCAGATGGAGAGAATGGCTTTAGGAAACTACTCTGGAAACAACGTCAACATCCACAAATGTTTTCAATCAAGAAATCTAGAGGATGAACTCAGTCCATCATTAATGACTGAAAGCAAGAAGTATTCATTGCATGATTGTGTGAAGGCAACATGAAGGCCTAGACTTGACGTACAGACTCTGTCTTAGAGAAGGGCCACCATCTTAGACCACTTGATGATCTGGGGCTGTGCTCAGCTCCAGGAAGAACCTCAGGAATGTGCCATGACAACTAGAACAGACACCACAGATGCAGCTAATTAAAAAACAGGGCAGTAAAGTTTAACAAGACCCAGATTCTCCTGCAGACATCCTGTCAAAAGTTTATGGCCCTTGCAGATATCCAGATATCCTGCCAACAGGTTGTAGTTCTGTGCCAAAAGTTTAACCCAATAGTTTCACTGCCACTGTTGCCACATTTCCCTCCATCTTCTGCATTGGACCATAGGGTGATGTCCCAGGTTGGAATCTGAAAACAAAAAGTCACTTGTGTGCTTGCATCAGAAACAGGCTACTTGGTGGTCTCTTGGGGTTTTGTGACACAGATACAACAATTGCAGGTAAGGCCAAGGTAGTAAAATTGAGTGAGCCATTGCCATGTCGGAGGAACCTTCCCCTGGCATCAGTTCCAGTTAATATTCAGATTATCTACTAGCAGCCTCTAATATGTCCATGACAAGATCAGTAGGAAAGAAGGAGAGATTTAAGACAATGAGATTTGAACACAGCAAAGAGATGAGAATAACAAAGTGCAGCCCAAAAGAAAGAAGGAGGTTTCTTTGACAGAGCCCTTGGACAGTGGCAAAGGGAAATGGAAGATCCTAGACTCTAGGTCATAGAGCATAGGCAAAGAAAGTAGCCTAAATTAGATGTTAATCCTTTTCATTTGGTGCCACCAATATACTCCATGCTTCCAAGAAGATACTAAGGCTGCTTAGCGGTGAGGTCTTCATTTTATCCATCAAATAACACTGTGCCAGCAGCCTGAACTATACACTTTGTCTGTTTAGTGCTAATCTTGCACTATGATGAGAGACAAGGTGATGGTCACAGAGGATAAGATCAATATCCCCATTAAGGTGTCTGATGTCAATGTTGGATGTTTCTGCACTTGGTTTGTTTGCAGTAGCCCTGCTTAGTGTCCCTATTGCAAGCTCTATCTGTAATGAAGTGTTGATGAGCTTGCACTTGGAACTGCAACAGCAGGTTGCACATGCACTGATGCCCCGGGTAAGAAGAAAGTAGAAAGAAAGTAAGAAGTCACAGAGGAGTCTGGTGATGACATTGACTTTGGCCATCTAACCAAAATGTTTTTTAATATGTTCAAGAAAAAGCTGAACATCTTTTAGAAAACCCTGATATTTCCACCACACAGCTTAACCAGATGCACAGAATGTTAGGACCATAGAATATATCTTGGTGTTGTCCCATTGTACAGTGAAAAAGGCCAGTGACTACCAGCCTGGAGTCATGCTGGTTTTGCTCTCATAGAATGGCACTCTCATTCAGATATTTGGCCACCTTTTGATCTTATTGATAGTCAAACTACAAAATAAATATAACCTTCCATTTAAAGTATGTGCAATTTGTAACATTAAATCCAGAATACCCACACAATGCACCTATATTAATAAATTTAGAAAGATCTAATTTTCTATCCTTTCTACCACCATGGTATTCTCTTAAAATCCGGTTTCATACCTATTCCACAGACCCCTCTTTATGGGAAATAGGAAATTGCAAAACTTCTTTATGAGCATAGTATTAATCCTCATGATTTAAAACTGTCTAGCTCATGTATATGACCTTATAGTGAATTGAGTTTTTTTTACTGGTCTAGAAACACAGATGTGTGTTCACAGAATATCCTGAAGACCATCAACACATCTTCAAGGAAGGTTTTTGCTATTTGCAAAGCCAGAGCAGAATTTATTTCCTCAGGCAAAATAGCAGAGGTCAATACAAAACTGAGGAGAGCAATTATAATCAGTAATTCTTCTATTCCATAAATATATTATACTAAAATCATAGATAGACATGTTTATAACTTTCCACAATCTCATAATTTATTGAATGACAATAATCCCCAAATCTTAATCAATTTTTCTTGGGAGGAATATTCCCAACTAGACCCAATTTTCCTTAATAACAGGACAATTACAATAAAAAAATAGATTGTGTGTTTCATGTGTTTGTGTATTAGTGTTTACCTGAACATATGTCCATGCAGCACATGTCTGACAGACCTAACAAGGCCAGAGGAATCCCTCAAGTCCTATGGGACTAGAATCAGAGATGGTTATGAGCAACAATGTGCGTGCTTAGAATTATACCTGGGTTCCTTAGAGGAGTAGTCTGTGCTTTCAACTGCTGAGAGCAGTTCTGTTATGTTACAAGACAGTTTTCTTTGTTTGTTTTTAACTGCTAATCTTAATCACCAATATTAACAGGCTCACCAATGTTGAGACTCAATTGGGAATTTTTTTTCTGAGCATGAAAAAAGGTTTGAATGCCTCTATTATAGATTAAGGATGTTGAAAATAAACAGTTATGTTTACAACTTGTTGATAAAGTACAAGAAGGTAGAAATATGTGATATTTCTCTTTAGATAAGACAAGGACTTTAATGGTCTATTGACAGTGACACACGTCTATGTAAACATGTTTTCTGAACCAGGTTGTGTAAGTGTTGGCTCTAGGTGGAAACTCCTGACAGCATAAAGATCAACATAGTATACAGACAAAAATGTCAAATTGAATTTACTTACAACTTTTTCACACAATTGTTGAGGAATTTAATTTCTCCGTTGTCTATAAGCAGTGTTATAATTTATAGAAGATATGAAGATAAATTATGGCATATAAATAGTGAGAGTTAGCTGTCAGTCCGTGTTATGAAGACTAGGACATTGTTCTTTCCCCTGACTCCCCAATTCCATGACACTTAAATCTGTCCACTTATTGAATTTCAGCATGAAACTTCCTAATCCTTAAAACCCTGGTTTAGAAATTGAAGTGAAAGAGATTATTCAAAGATTTTTGAACTCTAATTTCCATTTTGCTATGCTGATGCTCAAATTCAGAATAAAGCAAACCAGAGTGTACAAGACTCCCATTTCATTTTAGAATTTATGAAAATTCTTGTTGATTGAAAAAAATAATATATACTGGAAAGGGAAGATATTACTGAAATAATAGTAAAGAGTGGAATTATAAGAATCAGACTGAAATAACAGTAGAGCATTTGGGAAGCATGTGTTTTGTCACTGAAAATATTAGGTAAAATCCATAAAACAGACAAATAAAATAATCTAAAATCTTAGGCATCCTAAAAATGACATTTTTTAATTTCTTTGATCTAATATCACTCAGGATTAGAAACTTTTTTCAGGATATCTGTACACTCTAATATGAAAATGTATTTTAACCAGACACATTCTTCTTTGAACAAGAGTCTATCAGCTTGCACATCTGACTATATTTCTCATTCATTACCATTTTAAGAAGAAGGTGTATCATTCTGATCATTCTTAAGCCAGAGCCTCACTGTGTGCTTAATAATTTTCCATCCACTGATCTTTCACAGGTTCTTTGGCTAACAATTCCCAAGAACCTATTTGTGTCCTCTATTTTAACCTCAGTCTCCCTACAATACGACTATGTTGAATTTTCTTTTCCTATCATGATTGAATACTTTACTGTGGATAGTTAAACAAGAGTATTAAATAACTTAATATATAACACTCAAATGCTCAATAAATAGGACATATAGACACCCATGCACACACAAATTATTATACTTATGTTTTAAATAGGATACCTGATGATTATTTATGTGGCACTGAATCAAATATCTCCTATAACACTTTGTATCTAAGTTATCTGTTTAGACATATTTTGGTAAAACGATAGAGTACAGTAAAAATAAAAAAAAAACCTTTCTCAACTGCTGAATAATAAAATAAAATTTTCAGTTTGAATGCAGAAGGCAGATTGACGTATGAGATGACTTCAATAACCACAGAATTAATGCTCTGCTATTCATTTCTTTATAAAAAAACAAAATTCTTCAGGATGTATTTGCAAAGTCATGTCTAAAGAAAACAAACTTAAAAGAAAAGGTGGATGTTGTAAAATCCATATGATTGCAAAGTCCTGACTCAAACAATGAAATAATAAATCTGAAGATACAAGAGAAAATGCACTCAAGGTCATGCTCCGAAGATCACAGAATTTTAAACCACAGTTGTTGAATCTTTATTTGGCACTGTGGGAAGTTGCATAATGGTAGGAACTTCTGTTTCTGTGTTTTCGTCATCTTCCAGTAAAACCCAGGAAGTTCTGAAGCAAGGGATTATGATGTACATCCTGTGGACTCTGTATCAGACAGGAACACAACACTACAATTGCCTTTTAGGGAAGTTGAAGGGTACTGAAAGAGAAAGAATGTACTCAGTTGTAAATTTGGTTTTCAACAGTAGATACTGGCTAGGAATCATTATTCTTGAATTTCTATGCTTCTAAATCCAGGCCTAGTGATGAAAGAGTCTAGGATTAAGATTCTAAAGTCATTGTAACAATGGAAAATATCATCTACCAATAAAAAATTTAAGAAATAGTTGTCACTGATGGAGGAAAATATGGTATGTAATATATAACATGATAATTTTCAATGAAATTTACTTATTTTGAAGTTTTAACATAGGTTGAAGACTTTTATAATTTATTAACATATATTGCAAAATTAACACATGCTTCACCCTTTAAGAAATACTGCTTAAGCTGGGCGACGTTGGAGCACAACTTTAATTCTAGCACTCAGGCGGCAGAGCCAGACAGATCTCTGTGAGTTTGAGTCCAGCCTGGTCTATAGAGTAAGATCCAGGACAGGCACCAAAACTATGCAGAGAAAACCTGTCTCGAAAAACTGTTTTATTATTTAATTCCATCACAATTAACCATTCTACTTAGTACATGGAGAAAATAAATGAATTGTATAAAAAAAAAAAACAAAACACCATGAATCCTTTTCTCACATCCTAGGGATAGAGTCAGAACTTCCCTTAAGCAAGGAAAATTGTCTACTACTGAACTATTTTTCCACACACATGTAAATTTTGATGTAGACATGTGTATTCAAAGACCCAAATTATATGTTATTAAGTAGTAACTTCATGAACTGAATATGTTAGTTAGTCTTTGTTATGAATTATTATTTTTTAGAGAAACTAGTCTGTGATAATATACCCTTTCCACTCTCCATGTAAGCTCTTCAGAGTGGGAGTTTACAGTGACAAGAGGTAATTCTCAAGCTATAATCCCCCAGCAGAAAGCAAAAGTTGCCCAATTAAAATTTTATATCACACGTTATCTTCTCCTGTTCCACGTGATAAGTGAACAATATCTCTGGCAAACAGCACTTGGCCATCAAAATTGCCTGACATTTCCCGTGTAAGATAACAATCCCAAGTCCCAGTCTTGAGTCCTGAATCCTTCAGTGCCAGGTAAACACTGTATAAACCATCATGTGTGTGTGTGTCTCTCTGTGTGTGTGTGTGTGTGTGTGTGTGTGTGTGTGTGTGTGTGTATGTGTGTGTGTGTGTGAAAATCAGACGTCAACATTAAGTATGGTCGTCAATATTTTTCCACCTTATTTTTGAGACAGTTTTATCTGAGCCTGGATATCACTGACTCATCTAGACTAGCTGTCCACTGTGCTTCATGAATCCCCATGTCTCTTTCTCCAAAGTTCTGGGATGATAGGTACAATATGCTTAGAAATACGAGCATACACCATTTTGCATAGCTGAGTGCTGGGGATTAAACTCAGAAATTAATGAATTTATGGCAAGCACTTAATCCACTAATCCATTCCTCCCTGTTCTAAAATACCTTTACATAGGAGAGCTAGTAAGCCATGCATCACTCACAGTGCCATTAAGATATAAAAAAAATTACAATATATCATGAAAATGTTTATTTCCTTAAATACCTTCTCTGATATTGCAAAGAAAATACTTGAAAAATGTGCTGATATGTATGAATTTGTTCTGTTACATTATGAACAGCACAAAATTGATTCTACATAGGAATGTGGGGTATTTCCAAAATAGGGTAACCATAAGAGTTTCCAGAATAAATTGTCTCTTATATTACTGAGGCGAAAGCTGTGTTTTCCTGTCAACTAATGAAAGTTAGAGTAGTGAAAATGAATAGAAACTCATTATTCAAATGTAAGGAGAGTAAAGGATTAAAACAGTAGTGATTTTTAAAAACCAAATGGACAAGATTAGAAAATATTCAATGAAAATAAATTAAGTGAAAATCACTAATGCTGAAGAGGAAGAATTCAAAATTCAGTTTTAGCCTACACTCTATGTAAGTATATATGAGAGGAAAAAGAATACTTTTGAAAGAGAATTATTTTTATTTTATGAAAACATAGTATATCTGTGGTTAATAGAAACTTAGAGAGCAAAATTTCAACATCCATAGAAAAGTTTAACAGACCACTTTTAATGGTGGCTTACAATACAATCACCTCCTGAAGAGTCTTCAGAGGTTGCTTTAAGGAGGAACATATTGGTCCAAAGTACAGAATGAAAGAATTATGGGAGGGAGGTCCTGCCTGTATGTTGACTTCTCAGCCCTATCTATATTCAGAGTCAAGCAGGTTCTACCTCCTCCCTCTTGAAAAGTAGCACATTTCCTGGGGCAATCTGGAAGTGCTAATGGCCATCATCCTGGGAGGCATCTGCATTTAAGACTGTCAGGAGCACTAGGAGACTTGGAGTCTGTGACAAATTAACAATTTCACACTGAAGGAATGATTTAAAGACTAACCATCTTCAAAGTTTCATCTAATTAAATGTTGCTTTTTAAATGAATTCTACTGTAACTGAACTGAAGTGTAAGTGCAGAAAATGAATGCATACAGAATCAAGGATAACTAGTACATACTCAATGGTCAGTTGAATTCGTTTTACCTTCAAATATGCACTCTATGTGTGCCATGGCAAAATGTTTTTCTAGATTCATTTTTTTTAGTCAGTCATCCTTGAAGGACTTTAATTCATCTTTAAGCATTGTGCTGGTTGTGTATGATGTGACAACAAACAGGATCCTGCATCAGTACACTGTGTTTCTGAAGGGTAACATACATTAGATATTCTCTTTAGAAATCAGACATTAGAGTTGGAACTTGACTTGACTACTTAAATACTGTTGAAATAAGCACAGTAATTTCATATTTTATGTCTCCTGTTCATTTTTTTTCAGAACTTTTTTTAGTAGTTTCCATCCAACTTCATGTTTTGTTGAACACTAGATGGCACTGTAAGCACAGTGGTCGTTACTCTATCGAGGATAGCTTGGCATGTTTTCTTAATGGCAGTAATGCAATCTGTGCTTAGAGTGACTAGTCACCTTATTGTAACTTTAACAGGAGATCTATGAAGATTAAAATGAGATTCTACACTGAGAATGCATTTTCTTACCATTTTACTGTTCTATAGTTCTGTAGTCTCTTTCCTTTTTCTACCCTCATATATTTTACCTTCCCTATCTAATACCTGACCTTAAATTCCATGGTTTACCATCCCCCACCAACAAACTACGTAAGTTCCTTAAATTCATTTAAAATATACATTCCCCAGCTGGAATGCATTATTTTTGGATGATGGAAGAACAAAATTTTATAACATTTATACGCACTGACAGGAAAATAATTGTTTAGTATTCCCTTGTACTGCATGTCTCAAAGAATTGGCTGCTTTGTCTGCTATGGTTTCTCTCTGAATGGTAATCCTTCCATTGTCTTCCTTAGCTCTAGTGTTCATGGCTTTCACCTTCTTATCTGTGAGTATTCAATTATAAATTACTTCCTCTAATGACCCACAGTGACCATTCAAATGCCAGTTTCTCTTAAAGAAAAGATCAACAACCTTGGTCATTAGGGATACGCATATCAAAACCACTTTGAGATGCCATTTTATACTAAGCAGGATGGGTAAGATCAATAAACAAATTACAGCACATGCTGGTGAGGATATAGAAAAAGGAGGATCCATATCCACTGACGGCGGAAATAAGAATTTGTACAGGCACATTTGAAATCATTATGCAGGTTCCTTGGGAAAATGGGAATGGATCTACCTCAAGATCCAGTTGTGTTAATCTTGGGCATATACCAAAAGGACTCTTTATCCTATTACCGAGAAACTTGCTCACCCACATTCGTTGCTGCTCTGTTCATATTAGTAAGAAATAGTAAATATCTAAAACAAGTGAACAGATAATGAACATGTGATCATTTAGACAATGGAATATAAATCAGCTATTAAAAAAGGAAATCAAGCTGGTCAGTGGTGGCAGACACCTTTAAGCCGAATCTTGGAATGCAGAGGCATGTGGATCTCAGCCAGGTCTACAGACTGAGTTCTAGGACAGTCAGGGATACACAAAGTGACTGTGTCTTGAAAAACTAAATAAAAAATAAAGAAAAAATCCTAGAACTCACAGGAAAATGGATGGAATTTTTAAAAAAGTCATCCTGAATGAGTTCCCTAGTACTGCAAAGGTGAATATGGTATATATTCCATTGTATTTTGATGTTAAGTGTTAAGCTTTACAAAGACATTCAAAAAATTGATAAATCCACAAAGGAAGCATATAGAGTAAGAGAATATGAGGGAGGGAAGGATTTCTGAAGGGAGGAGATATACCATATGAAATAATTAAGACACTTAGGGGCTTATACTGGCATGGGAATACTAAATTGACATAAAAAAGTTAGATGGGGTAATGGATGTAATGCTGAGAAGGACAGCAAAATCTATGGATCATTCAAAAGGTATTATAGAAACCTACTAGTGTAGTATTCTTAATAAATAATATATCAAGTCGGGTGGTGGTGGCGCATGCCTTTAATCCCAGCACTCAGGAGGCAGAGACAGGCGGATCTCTGTGAGTTCGAGGCCAGCCTGGGCTACCAAGTGAGTTCCAGGAAAGGCGCAAAGCTACACAGAGAAACCCTGTCTCCAAAAACCAAAAATAAATAAATAAATAAATAAATAAATAAATAAATAAATAAATAAATAAATAATGTATCAATGAAAGAAATATCAATCAAATCACCAATTATTGGAAGAGAAAGTCCAACCATGTTTCTTTCACCACCAAATAAAATCTACAATATCAGGCATGGATCATATATGATTTCTTGGACAAAGAGTCCGCATGTAAACACTCCCAAAAGTGAGGCTATTGCTCAGGAAATTGGTTGCTCTACACAAACTGATAGCATGGCCCTATTGTTTAAAACAACACCTCTATTGAACACAGAGAAGTTGAGCATGTGCCTAACTGAAGCCTTCACACCTACTGAATAGTAATGATGGTACTGGAAGATTTTCAGCATGCTTCCTGGTGAGAAATTTAAACATAAGTCCAGCTCTAAGCTGTTTGGTCTACAATGGAGATCTGCCCATATGATATACTGGTAGCAATATTGTGGAAGTAAACAAGCAGTATTTGATTGGATTGAAGGCCCACTCCATGAAAAAGAACACATTTCTGTTATTGCTCTTGTACCTAAGTACCTGGGACTAAGTATGCCGTGGACCTAGGGAAAATCAGGTACTGTTGTTTTCTAAAAAAATATAGCAATATAATGATTGCCAATGACATTCTCTTTTATCATGATCAGTGTCTTGTTCAGTCATCATCAGAGAAGCTACCATCTGCAGTAAATGGGACCAAATACTGAGACCCTCTACTGAACAATGTGTAGAGAATGAGAGACCTTGGAACATTCAGTCATAAATGATATTTCTCCATCTCAACTCTCCCTTCAGTGCTCAGGAAACTCCAGAAGAGAAGGTGCAAAGATACTATGAGTACTTGAGGCTTGGAGAAATGTAACCAGGGAAACAATGCTTTTCAGATAAAAGCAGGACTGACTCACCTTTGAACTCAAAGAGTGACAGCATGCATAAAGTCTGCATGGATCCAAGTCAATTGGGGTCTCAGCACTGAGATGAGGATGTGGACCTAATCTCTCATTTCTAACCAAGAAGTTATCTCCAACTGCCAACTGCTCCCAAGGGAAAAATTAGTTTACTCCAGTGGAGCCTCACTGGGCATATAAACCCCACTAAGTTTGATGCCCCATGCCAAGTAGTAGACAGCTAACTCATATGGACTCAATGCTATTTTGAAAGTATTTCTTTGTCTCACAATGTTCTGTCTGTGTTTGTTTTACTTTATTGGTAATTTGCTTATATATTGTAGTTTCAAATTTGTTTTTTATGGGTTTTGTGTGAGGGCATGTTTCTCTGGGTTTCTATGTGGTTCTCATGCTCTCTGTCTCTGTCCTTGTCTCTGTCTCTCTCACATGCTCTTTTATTCTGTGTTTCTTTCTTTTGTTCTATTACGGTTAGTTTTTTTTTTAAGTTTACTTCTATGTTTTCTAAAAAGAAAAAAGTGAGGAGTTAAATGTTTGGGCAGGTAACATGGATGGTGGGCATGATCAGGATATATTGTCTGCAAAACATTTTTTGTAAATAAGTAATAATCAAATGATGGTTTCATGTTCATTCATCTTTTTTAAGATTTATTTATTTATTATGTATACAGAAGATGGTGCCAGATCTCATTACAGAAGGTTGTGAGCCACTATTTGGTTGCTGGGAATTGAACTCAGGACTTCTGTAAGAGCAGTCGGTGCTCTTAACCTCTGAGCCATCTCTCCAGCCCATGATCATTCATCTTAAGGCATTAAATAATATTATTTATTTCCAGGGTGAGGCATTTTCATTGTTTCAAGGAAAACTTGTGGAAATCAATTCTCTCTGTCATGAAGCTTTCTGGGATGAAACTCTGGTTGTCAGCCTTGGCTGGAAATCACTTACCTACTGAGACATCTTGCTTGTGCTACAAATTATTTTTTCACTGTAATGCTGGTGTTTGAGCCCATGAGCTCCAACATACTAGGCATGCATGCTGTCATGAGCTACACCCATATGCCTTAAGACCTTTGAAAAGAATAATATTCATATGGCCTTAAACACAGGAATTCTGGTATACTGGGCACACATGATATCATTGGGCTATACCCCTATGCTTTAATAATTTTGAAAATAATAATAATAATAATCTGTTTTGATTCTTACTGTCATTTTTATAAAAACTAAATCTGAACTTTTCCCTATAATTATTGCCCTACAAGCATCTCAGTGAAATTAAACATTTTTGTTTCTTTGTCCATTAATCTCATCACTGTCTTTCAATTCTTTTATTTTTGAATGGAGATTATGAAAATGAAGCCTAGGATGGCTACTAACTTGTGTAGTCCAAATTCCTTTTGTGAATCTCTCCTGTGTGTATGTTATGAAGAGTGGTTGGCAGTCACAAATTTCAAGCAAATCTCAAAATGAAGTGGCTGCCTGCACCTCAGGGAAATATGGATGGAAGGGGACATAACCCATGGGAAGTAAATTCTTTCTTTGATTTGTAATTAAAGGACATCAAAGATTATCTCTTAAAGTGACAATAATGACAATGGGTTCCATTTATTCTTTATTTATTTTCTATTTTATTTATTTATTTATTTATTTATTATTTTTTATTTGTTTGTTTGTTTGATTGTTTGTTTTGATGCTGAGTTACTCTGTGTAGCTTTGGAGCTTGTCCTGGAACTCTCACCATAGAGCAGGTTCTTCTTGAATTCACAGAGGTTCACCTTCCCCTGCCTCCCAAGTGATGGGATTAAAGGCATTTGCCACTACTTCCTGGTTAGAGTACCATTTATTTTTAGGATCGATCAGTTTAAGGGATGGGGTAAAAGAGGAATTACATATTGTTGAGGCAAAGACAATGAATTGTGAAGGCAGTTCAATTACAGTAACACCTGCAAATATTAAAATGTCTGTATATTAAATTTTCACTTGGGCTCTTTGACATTTCACTACCTGCTGTCTTCAGGTTCAAATCTTGTTGTGAACCTGCACATATTAGTGGAAATCACCTAGTAGCTGTTCACTAGTAGCTATGGGGAAAAAGGCAGAGTCAGCAGAATGAAATGAGGAGAGTGCAAATATATGTAAAGTGATGTGACCCTAGAGGATAGAGGAAGGTTAAACTGAAAAATATAAAACTTTTTGAAGGACATGATGATGATGATGATGATGATAAAGATGATTTTGATGAGTAGGAAATTGAAGTAAAACAAAACAAACCCAAGCACAACCTACTGAACCTGGGTGGTGATGGCACCCTGCATTAATCACAGCACTGGGGTGGTAAAGGCAGGTGGGTTTCTGGATTTGAGGCCACCTTGGTCTACAGAGTGAGTTTCAGGAGAGCCAGGGCTACACAGTGAAACCATGTATCAAAAACATAAAACAAAACAAAACAAAAACAATTAAACAAAATAATAATAACTACTGATGTAGTCTATAAAGCTTACTCCAACTTCAAACCAAGGAAGACTCAAAAGAATCAACATTATGATTAATTGTTCAGAAATCTTTAAGAAAACATGAAAGAAAATCTCCAAATACCACAATTATCAAAAGGACCTAGTTTTGTTGACATTTAAGCCAACATGAAAGTAACTATAGACTAAAGTTGTTTTCTTCCAAATATACATCATCTCCACAATTTCATACTTTTTTATGTATTAAGAAAAATTTTCATTCATTTTACACACCAATCAAAGATCCCCCTCTTTCCTCCACCTCCCTCACCTCCCATCCCAACCCATTCCTCACTCCCTTCCACAAGAAGGCAAGGCCTCCCATGTGGAGGCACATTCAGTAATAGGCAAGTCCAAGCCCTTCCCCTTTCCTCAAGGCTGCACGAGGTGTCCCATCTTAGGTAGTGGCATCCAAATAGCCCATTCAGGCATCAGAGATGGATTCTGATCCCATCTCCAGGGGGCCTCTCAATCAGATCAAGCTATGCAACTGTCTCACCATGCAAGGTGCCTAGTCCAGTCCCATGTAGGTTCTACAGCCATTGACCCAACTTTCATGAGTTCCCCCTAGTTTGATTTGGTGGCCCCTGCATGTTCTCCATACTGATCCTGATGCACTTGCTCATAGAGTCCCTCTTCTCTCTCTTTGCCTGGACTCCTGGAGCTCTGTTGACTGATTGGTTGTGGATCTCTGCATCTGCTTCTACCAGTCTTTGGACAAAAATTCTGTGATGACAGTAAGGGTATTCACCTGTCTGATCTCTGGGGCAAGCCAGTTCAGTTCAGGCACACTCTCCACTATTGCTAGTAATCCAGGCTAAGGTCATTGTTGGGGATTCCTGGCAACTTCCCTAGCTCCAGGTTTTTCTCTATCCCCATGATATCTCTCTCTATCATGGTATCTCTTTTGTTACGTTCCCTCTCCCTCCCTGTTCCATTTCAACCATCCCATTCCCTTATGCTCCCCTATTCCCTACCCTTCATTGTCCACACCTCATCCCCAGTTTACTCTATGTGTCTTCCCTGTTAGTTAGCTTCTCTGGAGCTGTGGAGTTGTTGCCTGATTACCCTTTGCTTTATATCTAGCATCCAATTATGAGTGAGTACATACCATGTTTGTGTTTCTGAGTCTGGGTTACCTCACTCAGGATGATATTTTCTAGTTCCATTCATTTGCCTGCAAATTTCATGATATCATTGTTTTTCTCTGAGGAGCAGTACTCCACTGTGTATATGTAACACATTTTCATAATCCATTCTTCTGTTGAGTGGCATGTAGGTTGTTTCCAGATTCTGGCTATTATGAATGATGCTTCTATGATGATAGTTGAATATGTGTCAACTTATTGAGTATTCCTTGGGTGTATGACCAAGAGTGGTATAGCTGGGTCTTAAGGTAGATTGATTCCCAATTATCTGAGGAAACCCCCATACTGATTTCTAAGTGGCTATAGCAGTTTGCACTCACACCCACAGTGGAGGAGTGTTCCCCTTGCTCCACATCCTCTCCAACATAAGCAATCTGTGGTGCTTTTAATCTTAGCCATTCTGACATGTTTAACATGGTATCTAAGAGTCATTTTATTTGCATCTCCCTGGTAATTAATGATGCTTAGCAATTCCTTAAATGTCTTTCAGCCATTTGAAATTCTTTGTTTGAGAATTCTCTGTTTAGAACTATAGCCCATTTATTAATTGGATTGTTTCTTATTTTGATGTCTAATTTCTTGAGTTCTTTATGTATTTTGGAGATCAGCCCTCTGTCAGATGTGCAGTTGGTGAAAATCTTTTCCCATTCTGTTTTCTGTTATTGTATCTTATTTACCCTGTCTTTGCCTTACAGAAGCTTCTCAATTTCAGGAGATTCCATTTTTTAATTGTCATTTTCAGTGGCTGTGCTGCTGTTTTTACATTTAGGAAGTGGTCTCCCATGCCAATGCATTCAAGACTATTTCCTTCTTTCTCCTTTATCAGGTTCAGTGTAACTGGTTTTATATTGAAGTCTTTGCTCCACTTCAAGTTAAGTTTTGTGCTTGGTGATAGATATGGATCTATTTGCAATCTTCTACATGTTGACATCCAGTTATGCCAGCACCATTTTTTGAAGAAGCTTTATTTTTTCCAGTGTATAATTTTGGCTTCTTTGTAAAAAAAAATTGTGTTCATAGGTATATGGGTTAATTTCAGGGTCTTCAATTTGATTCCATTGGTGCACACTTCAATTTTTATACTGTAGCTCTATAATAGAGTTTGATGTCAAGGATGGTGATGCCTCTAGAGGTGGTTTTGTTGTACAGGATTCTTTCAGCTATCTAATTTTTTTCCAAAATGAAGTTGAGTATTGTTTTTTCCAGGTCTTTGAAGAATTGTGTTGGGATTTTGATGAGCATTGCATTGAATCTGAAGATTGCTTTTTGGTAAAATTGCCATTTTTACTATGTTAATCCTTCCTATCCATGAGCATGGGAGATCTTTCCATTTTCTGATATGTTCTTCAATTTCTTTCATCAGAAACTTGAAGTTCTCATCATACAGGTCTTTCACTTGCTTAATTAGAGTTACGCCAAGGTATTTTATATTATTTGTAGCTATTGTAAAGGTTGATGTTTCTCTGATTTCTTTTTTTTTCTTTTTTCTTTTTGGGTTATTCAAAACAAAAAATTGCTGTGTAATTTTGGTGCCTGTCCTGGAACTCAATGTGTAGACCAGACTGGCCTGGAACTCACAGAGATCTGCCTGGCTCTACCTCGTGAGTGCTGGGATTAAAGGCATGTACCTCCACTGCCCAGCTTCTGTGATTTCTTTCTCAGCCCATTTTTCATTTGTATATAGTAGGGCTACTGATTTTTTTGAGTTAATCTTTTATCCTGCCACATTACTGAAGATGTTTATCAGCTGTAGGAGGTTAACTGGTAGAATTTTCGGGGTCACTTATGTATACTATCATATCATCTGCAAATAGTGAAAGTTTGACTTCTTCTTTTCCAGTTTGTATCCCCTTGATCTCCCTTTGCTGTCTTATTGCTCTAGTTGGGCTGGAGAGATGGCTCAGCTGTTAAAGGCTAGGCTCACAACCAAAAATATAAGAGTTCAGTTCCCAGCACCCACACCTGTCTCTCCAGCCACCTTCAAAAACTATATTGAATAAATTTGGGGACAGCAGACAGCCTTATCTTGCTCCAGATTTTAGTGAAATTGCTTTGAGATTCTCTCCATTTTATTTGATGTTGGCTGTTGGCTTGCTATAAATTGCCTTTATTATGTTTAAGTATGTTCCCTGTATTCCTGATCTCTCAAAGACCCTTTATTATGAAGGGTGTTGGATTTTGTCAAAGGCCATTTCAGCATCTAATGAAATAATCATGTGGATCTTTTCTTACAGTTTGTTTATAGGGTGTATTATATTGACAGACTTTTGTATGTTGAACCATCCTTGCATCTCTGGAATGAAGCCTATTTGATCATGGTGGATGATGTTTTTGATGTGTTCATGGAGTCGGTTTTACATTATTTTATTGAGCATTTTTGAATCAATGTTCATGAGGGTATTGGTTAGGCTCCCTAACCAAAATCCCCTTAATGGACGCTGCAATCTTCAAGACCCAAACCGTACGTCACTACCCATCTGCCTCGAACCCCAGTAACTCCCTCAGACAAGGAATCTACCAGCTCCTACTGGACAAATAGTGGCTTCATAAGACACAGCATCCACCATCTCTGCATGGACCAAGATCCCTGATAATACCAAGAGTGACTCCCTGAGTCACAGAATCAGCTACCTTGGATTCCGCCAAATGCAGCTCCATGAGATTCAGAATCTGCCAGTTCCAATTAGGCCAAGACTAAGATTGGACCCAAGAGTTCCCTCTGAGAAACAGTCACAAGAAGCACAGAGTGGACCAATACCAACTTCCTCAGACACAGGCACCTCTTGTACCTATTAGAGGAAGATATGGGCAGACATCAGTGCAAAAATACATATAACAACATAAAGAGCAATATGGTATCACCAGATCCTAGCCCTCTTTCAACAGTAAGACTTGAACATCACAATGTAGAAGAAACAGAAGAAAGTGACCTTTAAAATAGCTACATGAAGATGCTAGAGGCCTTTCAAGAAAAAACGAAAAATTTCCTTAAAGAAATTGAGGAAAAGACAAACAAGAAATGGGAGAAATCAATAAATCCCTTAACGAAAGCCAAGAAAACCATACAAAAGCAAATACACATGTGAGTGAAAGAGTTCAAGATCTGAAAACTGAAATAGAAACAATGAAAAAGATGTAAACAGGGGGAATTCTGGAAACAGAAAATTTGAGTAAATGAACAGGAAACACAGATGCAAGCATTACCAATAGAATACAAGAGATGGAAGGGAGAATCTCTGGTGTACAGGATACAATAGAGGAAATCAATTCATCAGTCAAAGAAAATACCAAAGCCAAAAAACACATAACACAAAATATCCAGGAATTCTGGCACACCATGAAATGGCCAAACCTAGGAATAATAGGGATACAAGAAGGAGAAGAATACCAACTCAAAGTCACAGAAAATATATTCAACAAAATCATAGAAGGAAACTTTCCCAACTTAAAGAAGGAAATACCTGTGAAGATACAAGAAGCCGATAGAACACCAAACAGACTAGACCCCCAAAAATGACTGCTCACCACATAATAATTTAATGGCTTAACAGATATAATAAAGAAAGAATATTAAGAGCAGCAAAAGAAAAAGGCCAAGTGACTTATAAAGGCAAACCGATCAGAATAACACCTGACTTCTCAATGGAGATTTTAAAAGCCAGAAGGTCCTGGAAAGAAGTAATGCAGACAGTAAGAGACCATGGATGCCAGCCTAGACTAATATACCCAGCAAAACTTTCAATCACCATAGACGAAGTGAACAAGACATTCCAAGACAAAACCAGATTTAAACAATACCTATCCACAAATCCAGCACTACAGAAAGCACTTGAAGAAAACTTCCAACCTAAAGAATTCAGACATACCCACAAAAACACAGGCAATAGATAAACCCACAGCAGTAAATCCCAAAGAAGAGAAATACACACATGCTCCCACCAAAATATAACAGGAAATAACAATCACTGGACATTAATATCCCCTAATATCAATGGATTTAATTCACCTATAAAAGGACTCAGGCTAACAGAATGGATACGAAAGCAGGATCCATCTTTCTGCTGCATACAAGAAACAGATGTCAGCTTCAAAGACAGACACTACCTCAGTGTAAAAGACTGGGAAAATCCTTTCCAATCAAATGGACTTAAGACACAAGCTGGTGTAGTGATCCTAATATCCAACAAATTAGACTTCAAACTAAAATCAATCAAGAGAGATTGAGAAGAACATTACATATTCATCACAGGAAAGATCTTCAAAGATGAAGTTTCAATTCTGAACATTTATGCCCCCAAAACAAGGGCACCCACATATGTAAAAGAAACATTACTAAAGCTTAAATCACACATCAACCCCACACATTAATAGTGGGAGACTTAAACACCCCACTCTCACCAATGGGCAGATCTGCCAGATCAAAACTTAACAGAGAAATAAGGGACGTAACTGAAGTTATGACTCAAATGGACTTACTCGATATCTACAGAACATTCCACCCTAACAAAAAAGAATATACCTTCTTCTCAGCACCCCATGGAACTTTCTCTAAAATCGACCACATACATTGGTCTCCAAAATTTTTATATGAATTGTTTCTGTATGACTGACAGGAGTCTATTCAAAATCCATGGCTCAGCAGATAAGAGCATGTGTTATTGCAGAGAACCTGATTTTAATTCCCAGCACCCAAATCATAGCTAACAACTGTAAGCAACTTCCATTAATGGGATCCAATACTCTCTTCTGATATACATGGGCTCTAGATCCACATATGGTGCACAAATATACATATAGACAAAACTCTAACATACATAAGACAAAATAGATAAATCTAAAATCATTTTAGAAAAAAAATTGTACAGGTGATAAAATTCTGTCTTCCTTTCTATATTCAAGAGTGAATATCTGCTTGTCCTTTCTGTCACAAGAATTTATAATATTCTCTGTGTTTGACAAATTCTGTCCAGTATCTATTGAAAAGAATGTGATTTCTATTATTTCTGTTTTGTTTTTAACAGTATATCTCTACCCTGTTCTTGTTTCACATATATAGAATGCTAAATGACACAAAGTAATAATTTTGATTGAGTATAGAAGTCGTGACTGGAATATAAGTGTGAAATTAATAAAATAAAAATATAGAACTCAGAAATACACGTAACAGTACAATGCAACATTAGCATGAATATAAGAAACAGTCAAAATCTGAAGTGGGTAATGCACAAGCTTTCCAATTGAAAGAATGCTCACGAGGGACTTTCTATTACAATTTCCTTTCCCCTTTATTTCTTTTCTGTCACCATTAGCATATGCTTTTCTTAAAAGTATGGGACAGTTAATGTGGTTAAAAGTGTAAGAATTCAGAGAAAACTGATAGATCAAATAATCAATGTAGCAGATCTTACATAGTGATTTGTATGTTCATTTCTGTCCTTCCTCTTAATTTCTCAAAAATCATAACTTTTCCATCCTAAAGCATAAAATTCAGGTCAAATAAAATGTATAATTGCTGTGGGATAATGCTGTTGTACACTGGTTTAATAAACTGCTGATTGGCCAGTGGCCAGGCAGGAAGTATAAGCGGGATGAATAGAGGAGCAGTATTCTGGGAAGAGGAAGGTCTGAGTGAGGAGTCACCAGCCAGATACAGAGAAATCAAAATGACAAAGCAGAACTGAGAAAAAGTATCAATCCATGCGGCTAAACATAAATAAGTGTTACGGGTTAATTTAAGTGTAAGAGATAATCAGTAATAAGCCTGAGATAATTGCCAAGCAGCTATAATTAATATAAGTCTCTGTTGTTTAATTTGGGCAGGTAAGTGGGAGAGATTTGTCCTGACCAACAGCTGGCCAGGACACAGGAAAACTTTCAACTAAATATAACAAATATATAGCAGTAGTCATTAGTTTGGTGTTACACATTCTACCATCAGTTTACCATGAGGAAAGATTTGTAAGATTAAGGATTATCTTGGTTTTCTCAAAGCCTACATTGGTAAATAACTCTTTAATGGAATGCTTTTTGCTCCTCTCAGACCACTCCATTCACATGTGATCTATTTTTGATTTTCTGTTCCAGCTCATAAAGACTAAAATCCCACAATTCTTCTAGTTCTTACTAAGTGACTGATGCATTCAAATGAAAAATAAAACAAACAAACAAACCAACAAACACAAAACTTTGAAAATCTGAGCTTTCAAATTTTGGTTGATAATTTCCTTAGAAAATAACTAAAAATACAAAACATTTAGTGCAACAAAAGTGACAAAATTAACAGACCAAATAGGGGGTAAGGTTCAGAGAAATTAGAAAGGGATAGATGACATTAATCAGGATATGCCTACCTACCACTTCAGTCCTTGTTTAAAAGCAAAAGGAAGAAAGTTCATTAAAACTTGCATAACTTTTCAATGGCATTTTATAATGAGTGTTTGAGTCTATGGACACTATTTGACATTGAACCAACAAGTCTCTTATTAAAATAGCTCATTAGAAAATTGCAAAGTGAAAGAGAATGAGGAGAAAAACCAAAGAATAATAAAGTGAAAAACAAAATACATCTTCTAACAATGGCACTAGTATTATCCAAAAGTGTTTATGTTTTAATTTTTATATCAAATACTTTTCTTTTTATTTACAAAAGAGATTTTCTAGTCATGTTACATATCAGCCATGGATTCCCTGCTCCTCCTTCCTCCCATACCCCAGGCTTACCCCTCAGTCTACCCCCCATTCCCACCTCCTCCAAGGCAAGGTCTCCCATGTAGAATCAGCAGAGCCTGTTACATTCAGTTAAGGCAGGTCCAATCTCCTCCTCCCTACACCAACACAGAGCAAAGTATATCAGCATAGGCCTTAGGTTCCATAAAGCCTGCTAATGCATTAAGGACAGGTCCTGGTCCCACTGCCTGGGGGCCTCCTAAACAGTTCAAGATAATCAACTGTCTCACTTATCCAGAGGGCCTGGTCCAGTTCCATGGGGGCTCCTCAGCTATTGGTTCACAGTTCATGTGTTCCCTCTAGTTTGGCTATTTGTCCCTGTGATTTTTCAATTCATGGTCTCAATATCTCTTGCTCATAGAATCCTTCCTCTCTCTCATTGATTGGACTCTGGAAGCTCTGCCTGGGGCTTGGCTGTGGATCTCTGCATCTGCTTCCAGCAGTCACTGAATGAGAGTTCTATCATGACAGTTAGGGTGTTCAGTAATGCGATCACCAGAGTAGGTCAGCTCAGTCACTCTCTCAACCATTGCCAGTAGTCTATAGTGGAGTGATCTTTGAGGATTTCTGGGGACCTCTCTAGCACTCTGCTTCTTCCTATTTCCATGGAGTCTTCATTTATCATGGTATCTCTTTTCTTGTTCTCCCACTCTGTTCCTGATCCAGCTAGCACCTCCAGGTCCCCTAACGTCTCTTTCCCCCAACCCTTGCCCTCCATTACCCCCCTACCCCCGCCTCCAGTTAGTTCATGTAGATCTCATCCATTTCTCTGTCACTGGGCGATGCCTGTGTCTTTCCTAGGGTCCTCTTTACTAGGTAGCCTACCTGTAGTTGTGAGTAGCAGTCTGGTCATCCTTTGCTTTACATCTAGTATCCACTTATGAGTGAGTAAATACCATATTTGTTTTTCTGAGTCTGGGTTACCTCACTCAGGCTGATATTTTCTAGTTCCATTCATTTGCCTGCAAAGTTCATGATGTCATTGTTTTTCTCTGCGGAGTAGTACTCCATTGTTTATATTTACCATATTTTATTTATCCATTCTTCAGTTGAAGGGCATCTAGGTTGTTTCTAGGTTCTGGCTATTAGAAATAATACTGCTATGAATATAGTTGAGCATGGGTCCTTGTGGTATGATTGAGCATTCCTTGGATATATATGCCCAAGAGTAGTATAGCTGGGTCTTGAGAGAGACTGATTCTCAATTTCCTAAGAAAGTGCCATATTGATTTCCAGAGTGGCTGTACAAGTTTGCATTTCTACCAACAGTGGAGGAGTGTTCCCATTGCTCCACAACCTCTCCAACATAAGCTGTCTTCAGTGTTTTTGATCTTAGTCATTCTGACGGGTGTAAGATGGTATCTCAGAGGTGTTTTGATTTGCATTGCCCTGATGATTAAAGATGTTTAGCAATTCCTTAAATGTCTTTCAGCCATTTGAGCTTCTTCTGTTGAGAATTCTCTGTTTAGTTCTATAGCCCATTTCTTAATTGGACAGTTAGGTATTTTGATGTCTAATTTTTTGAGTTCTTTATAAATTCTGGATAACAGCCCTCTGTCAGATGTGGGGTTGGTGAAGATCTTTTCCCATTCTGTATACTGTCGTTTTGTCTTATTGACCATGTACTTTGCCGTACAAAAGTTTTTCAATTTCAGTAGGTCCCACTTATTGTTTCTCTCAGTGTCTGTGCTACTGGTGTTATATTTAGGAAGTGATCTCTGGTGACAACACATTCAAGACTATTTCCTACTTTTTCTTTCATCAGGTTCAGAGTAACTGGAATTATGTTGAGGTCTTTGATCCACTTGTACTTACGTTTTGTGCATGGCGACAGATATGAATCTATTTACATTCTTCTACATGTTGACATCCAGTTATGCCAGTACCATTTGTTCAAGATGCTTTCTTTTTTCCATTATGTAGTTTTGGCTTCTTTGTGAACAATCAGGTGTTCATAGGTGTGTGGATCAATGTCAAGGTCTTCAGTTCATTTCCATTGGTCCACATGTCGGTTTTTATGCCAGTATCAAGCTGTTTTTATTACCGAAGCTCTATAGTAGAGCTTGAAGTTAGGGATCGTGATGCCTCCAGAGGTTGTTTTATTGTACAGAATTCTTTTGGCTATCCTGGGTTTTTGTTTTTCCATATGAAGTTGAGTATTGTTCTTTCCAGGTCTGTGAAGAACTGTGATTGGATTTTTATGGGGACTGCATTGAATCTGTAGATCGATTTTTGTAAGATTGCCGTTTTTACTATGTTAGTCCTGCCTATCCATGAGCAATAGAGAACTTTCCATTTCCTGACATCTTCAGTTTCTTTTTTCAGAGACTTAAAGTTGTTGTCATACAGGTCCTTCACTTGCTTAGTTAGAGTTACCCCAAGGTCTTTCATATTATTTGTGGCTATTTTAAAGGGTTATCTTTCTCTGATTTCTTTCTTAGCCTGATTGCCATTTGAATATAGGAGGGCTAGTGATTTTTTTGAATTAATATTGTATCCTGCCACATTACTGAAGGTGTTTTTCAGGTGTAGGAGTTTTTTCGGTCAAATTTTTGGGGTCACTTATGTATACTATCATGTCATCTGCAAATAGGGAAAGTTTGACTTCTTCCTTTCCAATTTGTATCCTGTAGATCTCCTTTTGTTGTCTTATTGCTCTGGCTTGAACTTCAAGTACTATATTGAATAAATATAGGGAGAGTGGACAGCCTGGTCTTGTTCCTAATTTTAGTGAAATCGCTTTGAGTTTCTCTCCATTTACTTTGTTGTTGGCTGTTGGCTTGCTGTAGATTGCCTCTATTATGTGTAGGTATGTTCCCTGTATTCCTGATCTCTCGAAGACCTTTATTATGATGGGGTGTTGAATTTTGTCAAATGCCTTTTCAGCATCTAGTGAGATGATCATGTGGATTTTTTTTCAGTTTGTTTATATGGTGTATTACATTGACTGACTTGTGTATGTTGAACCACCCTTGCATCTCTGTGAGGAAACCTACTTGATCATGGTGGATAATTGTTTTGATGTGTTCTTGATGTCTGTTTGCCAAAATTTTATTGAGTATTTTTGCATCAATGTTCATGAGGGAGATTGGTCTGTAATTCTCTTTCTTTGTTGCATCTTTGTTTGGCTTGGGAATCAGGGTAATTGTAGCCTCCTAGAAAGAGTTTTGTAATTTTCCTTCTGTTTCTATTGTGTGGAACAATTTAAAGAGTATTGATATTATCTCTTTTTTGAAGATCTGTTAGATTGTGCCTTGAAGCCATCTGGTCTTGGACTTTTGTTGTTTGGGAGACTGTTAATGACTGTTTCTATTTCTTTAGGGTTTATTGGTCTATTTAAATAGTTTATCTGGTCTTGATTTAACTTAGGTATGTGGTACCTATCCAGAAAATTATCCAATTCTTTTAGATTTTCCAGCTTTGTGGAATACAGGTTTTTGAATTATGACCTTGTGATTCTCTGAATTTCCTCATTATCAGTTGTTATGCCTCCATTTTCATTTCCGATTTTGCTAATTTGGATGCTCTCTCCCTGCTTTTTTGTTAGTTTGGATAAGGGCTTGTCAATCTTGTTGATTTTCTCAAAGAACCAACTCTTTGTTTCATTAATTTTTTGTATTGCTCTCTTTGTTTCTATTTTATTGATTTCAGCTCTCAATTTGATTATTCCTGGCATCTATTTCTCCTAGGTGACTTTGTTTCCTCTTGTTCTAGAGCTTTCAGGTGTTCTGTTAAGTCACTGGAATGAGATTTCTCCAACTTCTTTATGTGGGCAATTAATGCTATGAATTTTCCTCATTGCAGTGCTTTCATAGGGTCCCATAAGTTTGGGTATGTTGTACTTTCATTTTCTTTGATCTCTAGGAAGTCTTTAATGTCTTACTTTATTTCTTCCTTGACACATTGGTGATTCAGTTGAACATTATTCAGTTTCCATGAGATTGTAGGTTTTCTGTAATTTTTGTTGTTGTTGAAATCTAACATTTACCCATGGCGGTCTGATAACAGGAGGTTATTCCTATTTTATTGTATCTGTTGAGATTTGTTTGTTAGCTAGTATACAGTCAATTTTAGAGAAGGTTCCATGGGGTCCTGAGAAGAAGGTATATTCTTTTTTGTTTGGATGGAATGTCCTGTAGATATCGATTAAGTCCATTTGAGTCTTAACAACAGTTAAGTCCCTTATTTCTCTGTTTACTTTCAATTTGGCAGATCTGTCCAGTGGTAAGGAGGGGGAGCATTTCTGCAGGAGCTCTGCCTGTTGGCCAGCAACTGGGGTAGAGTGGGTGGGTGTTCCCAGGGAATGGCTGTGTCCTAGGGATGAGTCTTAGGGGCAAGACTCACTGGGTATGAACAGAGTCACTCACCTCTAGGTCCAATGAGAGCTGGCAGTTGGTTTCTAAGTCTCAGGAAGTGGCTGGATTCTCAGGTGAATGGGTATGGGGCAGGGCATGTAGATTGCAGGGTCCACTGGGGAGTCTCGGCAAGGGGGGGGTTCCCCACAGGAGCACTGCCTGCTGGCCTTCAATTGGGGCAGAGTTGGGAGGGTGTTCCAGGTGAATGACCGTGTCCCAGGGGTGGGTCCTAGGGGCAGAACTCATTGGGTGTGAACAGAGTAACTCACCTCTACACTGCAATAAACACCCAGACACATCTATCACATTTTCAAAAGTACAAAATGTTTAAACCTAATAGATTCTCTTAGTTTTGTGGATCATAGAACAACACACACACACACACACACACACACACACACACACACACACACACA
>CABHPR010136713.1:0-20445 GCA_902168415.1 Peromyscus melanophrys
GATGATGATGATGATGATGATGATGATGATGGTGTGTGTCTGAAGAACAACGGTATATATGTGTGTATGTACATTTATCTGAAGAACTCTCTCTGTGATGGGGGATGTGAGTCATGGAGTCCCTTCTATAATGTAAGCTCCAGAACCTTTGACACATCTTCATCTAGACAGCTCCAAGCCCTCATTCTGAGGAAGGACAGAGTTCTGGCAGTTGATGGCATCTCCATTTCACATGTTACTCGGTTCTTTTGAACACACCTTCTGATATATCACTGAAGGAAATGAGATAGAGACCCCCAAGGTCACAAACAGGTCAGCATTATCTATGACAAAGGCAATAAAGGAAAAGATTCTCAGCTAATTTTTTTCCATGTGTGCTATGTCTTAAAGTACAAGAGAAAAAGTCATAAAATCCAGGGTTCATTTTAATATGTGAACATTTCCAATCTACTTTCATGGCCAATTCCAGAAATGCACACAGACAGAAACCCCATCTTTAATTAGAAAAGAGAAAAATTCTAAATATACTCCTATACCCACAGCCAGATAGAATATATTCAGCACATATTTGTATTCAAATTGTGGAGGCTTTTTCCCATTGTGTTTTCTATCCAAATACAATTCAGTTAGGAGATGCCAGTATTGTAAGAAAAGCAACTGTATTCGATAACATTCAAGTGTGACATGGTACTTGTCTCCCGAGTGGGTCAGGAACCCATGGCTGCATCCAGACAGGGTGATGGTGGGCCCCAAATTCCGGTGTGAATTCCCTTTCCTTCCCTGGCACAGTCTGTAGCAAACAATTCCTCCTAGCTGACCTGTGTCCTTCTCTCCCTCCCTCTTGACACCAGCCTGATGGCCACTTCATCTGCCGACGGTTACGGTTTGAGTGCGCCATATCCCTTATATGCTCCTGCTCTGAATGTTTGCTCCTCATCTGGTGGCATTCTTTTAAGAGGCCGAGGGACCTCTTGATCGGCTCCCTGGGCTGCTGTGATGTGAACAGTCTGTCACACGTGACCGACACCCTCAGCTGAGATCCACCACGCCTTCCCCACCAAGACGTATTGAAATGCTCTGAAATCGTGAGCCAAAATGATTGTCTCCTTCTTCAGCTGTGGATGTCAGGCATTGCAGGTACAGTGAGGCAAAAGGGGATAAACACACCTACAGGGGCTGGGGCTCCCCTCTGACCCACTTTTAATATTAGCAAGCAGAAGGGTTGCCTCATGCAGTCAACGGACATACATTTAAAACAATCAACGTACTGACACAGCTGTTGACAATTATGCCATCAAGGCACATGCATGTATTAGGGGATGTTAGGAAGCTGATGTCCACGTGCATAGGACGTGTATGTGTGATGGACACAGAAACAGGTTGGCACAAGCATGACCAGCGGCATGGCTTTCCAAAGCTGCACTGATGTTATATGGGACCTTGGGCAGTTCCGCTTCTGGAATCTCAGGGTTGCCCACAGTAGTAGAAGGAGATATTCAGAGACCACATGGAGTGTATGTGTGGATGTGTGCACATGTGTGTGTGTGTGTGTGTGTGTGTGTGCACGTGTGTGTGTGCGCGTGTGTGTGTGCACGTCCACACACAGTACCTGCCTGAATGAAGTTCCCAAGCAGTTAGGGAACACACCTCAATTTACCCAATGGCTAGTTGTTGTAGTCTGTAACAATTCAATTACACTAACACAGCCCAGAATGAAACCTTGGTGCAGACAAGACGAAGCAGAGCTGAGATCTCAGCTCCTGTCACGATGAATAGACTTCTTACATTAGGAGACTGGCAGAACATTTAGTGGCCGTGAAAGCCCATGGTATTTCTTCATAGAGTCATGTCCATCACAAGACATCAAAATCTGTGTACTCATGTCCACTAAGTTCCAGAGATGTGCCCTAAGTTTCCACAGCGCACTTTGGGCAAAGGTGGGCCTCGTTGAGAGCAGTGTCATGGGGTCTGGGTTGCCCAAATATACTTGAACTGGCACAGTGCATTGCGGAGTGAGCGTAAAGGACCTCACATAGTACCAGAAAAAGGAAAATGAGACTTTGCCTCAGGAAAACTCCATAGAGTAGCCAATCTCCAAACATTTGTCCGGGAAGAGTTTGCAAGAGGTAGGGATCTGGCCAAAGGCTAGAGCAACAGTTGAAGAGGAAAGGAAAAATTCAGATAAAACTCCACTGTAACTATGGACAGCAAGGAAAGGCCACATACAGATCGTGTATGTTAGAAACTCATTGGCAAGGAGTAACCTTTCAAACTTCAAAGTGTGTGTTCTACATGGGCAGAAGGACCTGATGTTGTGCCCCAGGTGAAAGTGTCAATCAGGAAGTCGAGGCCATTTGGAAATGGGGTATAGAAGTCATGGGCACGAACATGAGGTGGAATCCAAGTTCCTCAGGCCATGGGATGGATAAGAGACATGCACACTCACTGAGTGGGACCAAGGGCAAGCCAGACTTGTATATGTCTCCAGGAGACTAAAGGGCCACCTGAACAGCACAAGGCACAGTTCACTTAGTGTCTTAGAGGTGACAGAAGTAAGAAGCACCAGGCAAATGACAGAAAAAGAAAAAACAACGGATGGAAACTCCTCTGAATCATCCAGCATGAAGGGAGAAGGAGGCAGAACACTAAGGACAGCCTCGATGGCTGTCACTGCAAGGACATCAGGGCACATGTGTGGACCGCTGTTAGCAGCGAGGTAGGTGTTCCTGATTCTCCACATGCAGAGAGGACAAGAACAGCCGAGGCACAGACACAGCCCTGGAGTACTTGGAGGTACAGGGACGCAGCAGAACAGCAGAGGAATTAATGTCTCATGCTTTCTGCACTGATGTCAGATGGGACTTTGGAAGCTCTGTTTCTGGAACCCCAGGGCTGCTCGGAGTAACAGAAGGATGAATAGAGCCCCTAGAGGAGGGGCAGCCTCGCCAACTCGCCTTCCCAGGCTCCTTTCTTTCGAGGTTGGAAGAAAGGAAACATGAAGGAGCTTGGGAAGATGGTGGTGGGTGGAGGTGGGAGCTGGTGAGCTACAGATGTGACCTGAAGAGGGAGGAGGAAAGAAGTTCCTGGGATGAAAAGATAAGCTGCTCAATCTTCCCTCCTGGGCAGAGAGAGAGTGGCTTGAAGCCACACACCTGGGAAATCAACTCTAGGCAGCTAGGTGTCTCACAGCAGCCCTGCCACTTCAGCCAGGTAGGCTGTCCACCTGCCATGCAGGAGGGGTGGGGCTGGGTCCTCAGATGCTGCCCGAGGTGAGAATGCAGACTTCCGGAGGTAGTGTAACATGAGAGGAAAGCAGCAGCAGAAATATCAGCTGTGTTAGAAACTGGAGTTTCTGTGGAAAGGCAGGACCGGCTCCTGGACAGAAGACTCCGGTCTTGTCTCTCTCTTTACCCATTCCTGGCTGGCTCAGAACAATGGCATGAGAAGTAGGTGCACGTTTCAAAGGTTAAGGGCTTTAACATGTACAGTGTATCAGAAAGTCCAGAGGTCCAGGCAGATTAGAGCGCAGGAGGCAGCAGCTGAGGTAGGTGGCAAGGCTATTCCCCCTTGAGTAGAAACTGTGCATGGCATCACGGGAGCCCATAAATATCTCCATGTGTGCATATGTGTGGCTGTGTACATGCTGAGCCACAGAAGTGAGTGATGTCAGAAGTGGGTGTGGCTGATATCCCTCACCAAGAATGGTTCCACACAGCATTATCACACATGATCAGAAAACAGAAGTCAGTACAAAAGGTGCAATAAGAAACACACACAAGTGTCATCGAGAGAAAGGCCAGAGCCAGACCCTGTTGGAGGAAGTGCAGTGTGGAACCGACTCATAGGTTACCAGGATAACAGCTCTCACCCTGGGGTTAGCATATTTAATGGTGAGATAAGACCAGGGAGAGCTCTTAGAACAAATATTTACCCAGCATCATTTGCGATAAGATTTTCCAGGTGGAAGGTAATAAGGATGAGAATTATCACAGAGTTCATGCCTGGTGGCCTGTGCTAACTAGAAGAGAAAGAAGCATGTGGGAGCTGGAAAGGCTGAAACACAAGCAGACTGCAGTACCCACCAGGCCTCTGCGTAAGCACATCTCTGTCCAGTTTTGTGGTGTTAAACTCGCTGTCAATTTTTATAGCTTTAGACAATGATGTCTCCCAGACGTCTGTTCTCTCTGCTCCTCTTTTTCTCCTCTGTCCTTCTCTTCCTCCCCCAGATAGCATATGATACAGATGAACAGCGTGGATGCCATCTCTCAAGCAGTCTCAGTAGCTGGCTGCTATCCATCTTCCACACTTCTCCGTCATCACCCAAGCCACCTTTATTTCTCTGTGTTCCTTTGTGCTGTAGCCTCTCAAACTATCTACCCACATTACTTCTCACCTACCCCTACATCCCCTCAAACAGATCAGCAGGAAGGAATCTAGTCAGAAATGGAGGCAGATCAGCTCGCCTCTCTGCCCACGGCCCCGGACACCACAGTCAAGAGCCTTACAATGGTCTGCAAGGACCATCATGGTTGGTCCCACAGCTTCTATGACCACCCACCCATCTGCAATGACCTTTGTGACTGGCCCCACAGTTTCTCTGGTAATCTCTCTCCTTGCCTCCTTCCTTCCAGCCATTCTGGCCTTCTTCTTGGTCCTCAGCTAACCAGACACATTCTGCCTCCAAGCTTTAACCTCACGGATCCTTCTGCTGGGAATACTCTCCCAGACAGTCACACCTTGGGGGTCATCTATGGGTGCTGTGGGATGGTCTGTATGTCAAACATGTTGCTTATTGGTCAATGAATAAAACACTGATTGGCCAGTGGTCAGGCAGGAAGAAGTATAGGCGGGACAAGGAGGAGAGAATTCTGGGAAGTGGAAGGCTGAGGAGACACTGCCAGCCGCCACCATGACAAACAGCATGTGAAGATGCCGGTAAGCCACAAGCCATGTGGCAAGGTATAGATTTATAGAAATGGATTAATTTAAGATATAAGAACAGGATCTCTGTGAGTTCGAGGCTAGCCTGGGCTACCAAGTGAGCTCCAGGAAAGGCGCAAAGCTACACAGAGAAACCCTGTCTCGAAAAACCAAAAAAAAAAAAAAAAAAAAAAAAAGATATAAGAACAGTTAACAAGAAGCCTGCCACGGCCATACAGTTTGTAAGCAATATAAGTCTCTGTGTTTACTTGGTTGGGTCTGAGCGGCTGTGGGACTGGCGGGTGACAGAGATTTGTCCTGACTGTGGGCCAGGCAGGAAAACTCTAGCTACATATGGGGAAGCCTTTTCTGATGTAATATTGCATCAGTCCTCTATGTTCACGCTGGCTCACCTTGCTCTGTCTCCCTCCAAATCCCTTGTCGGTATTCAGTGCTCACATAGTTATTTCGTAGCAGGAATGTAACAGCTGTGAGAAAGGTACAGGGTTCGTGTATATCCCCCGACATCTAGCAAAACATGTAACTTTGGGATATGGTGAACACTGGACACACCCTTGCTGAACGTGAGTGAGCAGTTGAATGGGCGTGCACGCGGCTGGACGGAGTCCAGAGCTCACAGTCTGAGCCTGCCCTTACACTGCGCTTTGTTCCGTCTTCATGATGGGACTTGAAATAGTCCCCAGCCGCTGTTGTTCTTGCTATTATTTCTGCTCCCCAGGAATCCGGTTTCTGAGCTTTAAGTGGGAGGGGGCTTGGCCGTTTCTGAAGCCACTTCTGTCCTTCAAGCTCTGTAGCTGCTCGGTGACTGGCAAGGCTGATTTAAGGAGAAATGTATTTTTAGGGACTCTTGTGAAAATCTTATCAACGCAGCTGTGTTTGGCCTAGATTTGTTAGCAGGCCCTTTGAGCCATGGGATCTAATGGGAGCATATGTCATGGGAAGGGGGACATTTGCAGAGCACAGGCTTGGCAGGGTAGCACTAGAAAGGGGGTCTGGAGGGGAGTGGAGGTGCTGGTGCTGCTTCTCTTACACTCAGCACCTAAGGAGGGTCAGGAAGAGGGCCAAGACGACTGAGCAGAGAACTGCATGAGGGACAGGGGTCTGGGGAACCGGCACCTCACCACCAGTTGAATTATCCTTCCTCCTGTTTTCTCTCCCATCAACACAGAATACAGGCTCTTTCTGCATGCTAGACCCTGGGCAGCAGTCATTCCAGTCTTCCCTGTGTGGTGTGGGGAGCTGTTGAGGGTACAGACCTGGGAGGGCTTCTGAATGTCAAGAGCAGTGGTGCCAGTACTTTGGACTGCCTGGGGAATTGGCTGTTGGCCTGAGAGGCCATGAAGAAGCTGGCACTCCAGGCTTCCCTCTTTGGCTTGGCTTTTTTGGGCTAACGCACATCTCTTGGGATCAACAGGTGTCTGGGGAAGGCCTCAGAGAGTGGCCTCCTGTAAGGCGGGGCCTGAAGTGTGCTTTTTGAGGTGGAGATATCATGCTGAGAAGCTTCCAGCTCTTCGCCTTTCTCTACATCTGACCAACCCCACTACTTGTTCAGGAGACAGCAACCCTGGAACAGAACCAGATATGAGCTACGGAGAAGGAAAGTTCCATGGGTTTCTGAGACCCTAGAAAGACAGAAAACTACTATCTTGTTTGAACCCTGTAGGCCACTGTGTGGACAGGCATGAGACATACAGATGATGGTTCTCCATTGACGCTAGGCAGAGCAAGTCTTTCCCACGCCCTACCATTTGACTTAAGAGCAGAACCCAAGAGTTCAGGGGCAACATGAAGAAACCAACTAACAATAGCTAAAAAAAAAAAAAAAAAAAAAAAAAAAAAAAAAAATCTTGTTTTCAGTGATTTCACTTAACTCTGGAAAAGGGAAGTTGGAAAGTCCATTCCAGCCATACTTCCTTTAATTGCCATTGACACAGAATGACTCCAGCCACAAGAATGAAGTGGGCTATAGAATGGGTTTGAGTCAACAATTTGTCTGATCTTTAAGGCAACTGAAACCAAGAACCAATGCTTACTGTGTTTCAAGTCCGAACTCTGAGGAATAAAATGACCCAGGCAATTATGTATAATCTATAATCTGTAAGCCCAGGCACATGTGGGCACTGCAAGATGACATCAGTGTTCACTGTGGGATGGAGGGATGCCAGCAGCTGGCTCCCAGCAGTGGGCGCCTCTGTCTCTCCCTTTTCTTGGGCACAGCTCCTTTTGTTACTTGACCCAGGCACTCCTCAGAGGCCAATCACCACCCAACTCTGCTTCCCCGATGCCACCACTTGTCATTATTTCTAAGCAACTTCACCCTGTGCTGTGTCACCATGGTAACCATGGGCCAACAGTTTGAGGAGTGCCACTGAGAAGCAGGGAGAGAGGAAGCCACTGCAGGCTGTTCTGGCCTTGGTCCCAAGGCACATCTGGGGTGCCAAACAGGCTTCTTCCCATTTTATGGAAGGGGAAACTGAGAGACCAGGTAAAGGGCCTCCTAACTCCTGTCCATGGAGGACGAAAGTGCCAGGGTCAATGAGTCCACCCTACAAGGAAGCTGTACCTATCATTCACAGTCGTGTCCATTGCAACCAACGCCGAGGTCTAAGCTCTAGAGTCACGTCTGTGACCAAGAGCTCTGTAAACGCTGGTGCTCTCAGCACAGCGGATCCCATTCCTTATTTTCCAACACACAGTTAGTACCCAGGTGGAAACACTGTGGTTTTCCCAGGCAGGCCTGCTGTCAGTGGACTCCACTCAGCCTTGGTATTCCCTCTACCCATGGCATTGCATTTCTTTAAAAAACATATCCATTTCCTTTTAAGTTTTTTTTTTTTTAAGAGACACACTGCTGAGCTGGAAAATTAATAACCCGGCATAACCTGTGATACCACCCTCAAGACAAACTCTCAAGTTACTTGTTCATTATTTTCTGAAATGATTTTATCATCCGTGTTCCCATGTGCATACTTCAATTGCTCTTCTAAGCCTGCCTGCTCCTCAGACTGGTCTGACCTCTTTCTCAAGAGAACCAATGGCTTAGAATGAAACCAAACCTGACAGAGAGAGGGAGAAGGGAGGAAGGAGGGAGGGAGGGAGAGAGGGAGAGACAGAGAGAGAGAGGGGTAGGGAGGAAGGGAGAGAGAGGGAGGGAGGGAGAGAGAGAGGGAGAGAGCAGGAGGGAGGGAGGGAGAGATACACAGAGAGAGGTAGGGAGAGAGAGAGATGGAGAGAGGGAGGGAGAGGGAGGGAGAGGGAGGGAGGGCAAGAGAGAGGAAAGGAGGGAGAATATGGGTCTGAACACCACTTTTCTCTAGTATGCAGATTATTATACAGCTATTCAGTTAAGTACTTTGGATATATGTCCGGCATATTCCAAAACCAAAAAGGTTTTATTTCTGTCTCTTTTTGGGCATTAGCCCATGTATGAAAGGACAGCCATGCATTAATCTTTTGTTTTTAAAGTGTGACTTTGCACAGTCTGTTTTTAACTAGCAATGCAATGCGAAGTGATTGTTAGGAGTGATTGTTAGGATTACAATAGAACTCCCTGCGTATGGGAGCGTAAATGGCATTTCGCCCACTGAAACGTGTCTTCTTGGTGGTGATCAAAAGAACTCACTCACAAATTAGCAAAAGGATATGTCTGATGGGAAAAATCCTGCTCAATTAAATTCACAGGGCTAAGAGTCCAGAGGCACAACCACGAGCCCTGGACGAGACACACACCTTGAAACCTCACAAGCTGTCTCTGCTCGCTGCTGAGACTTGAGTATTGCACTGGCCCCTGAGAGAATCTGGAAGACTTGAAGAACACTAGTACTGCTGCCTCTGGAGCCCGGGTAGGCTGCCACACAGTCGGTGGTCACTGATCAACTCTGCAGCGACTGGCGAGGGTGGGAGTCTCTGCCTGGTTCCACTTTTCCAGTGAGAATGACTCATGGGTTGCAAACACTCTGAGTCTACCAGGTCATCACTCTGCCAGCTGCTGTAAGGAGTGCCTCATCACACTCAACTAGCAAGCATTCCAAACGTCTGCAAGTTATGGTTCCAACATGGGTTTTTGGTTTTTAACCAATCAGATAATAAATATCTATGACCCCAAGCTAGTCCACTGTAAGGGTTCACTGTTCTCTGTCATAAACTGATGGCTTAGTTTTCCCTGACTCTCCTTCCACACTTGGTCACTTAGAGTGTGAGTGTGTGAGTCTGTGTGGATGGTGGATGCTCCACAGAACACTCACTTGGCTGCCCTCTTCCTCCACCCCAAACATAGCTCATTAGTTCCAAGGCAGGTTCCAGAGAGAAAAGGCAGCCAGCATTTCCTCCTCCAGAGTGCAAAAAGTAAAGGCCTCCTTTGCATACACAGGGTTCCCCTCTGGGAATAGCCTAATTGCCTGTTTGTCAGAAAATAGACAGAGTTGGGAGTTCAAAGAACCGAGTTTTAACTTCTGCACATCACATACTAGCTGGGAGATCTGGGGGCAAGTCACAGTTGCCTTCTCAGACTCAGTTTACCTACAAACAAGTGACGAGCCTAGACAAAGCAGAGGCTGTCAGGCCCAGACACAAACAGCTACAGAGCCAAACGTAAACACTGCAGCTTTCAGAAGCATCGGCTGTACTTGAAGCTGTTGTAGCCAAAGAGAAAGTCAGAAACTGGGAGTGGTGAGTAATTTGAAATGTATCTTTGATATTAGCACAGACAGTGATGCAGCAGAAATTAAGATTTGGGAGCCTTTGTAAATAAATAAGGCTTGTTAATCCAAGAGAAACACTTGAGAAATACTGACCAGCAAGCTATCTGTCCCAGGCTGCTTCTACCTCAGACCTGCTAGCAACTGTGCCTCTTAGAGAGGGACGGATCTCCAGGGAGATGCCCGTGACCCGTAGGGATTCTCTTTGTTAACCCTGAAGCAGAAGCCTGGGTTCATTATGGCTAATAATTCTGTCTGACTCTCTAACCCTCCTCAGAGGAGGTAATAACGCTGCTTCGGAGTTGAGGGCCTGGAACCAACATGAGAACAATCTGATGTCAGCACCACCACTGAGGCTGGGAAACCCAATGCACTAATTTATTTAATAAAAAATAGGGAAATCAGCTGTGTATGCACCTGCAAAGTAACGTGCCACGTGCTCATCTCAGTATGAGCCATGATTGCTTCCAAAATATCTGTCGGGTATGTATTTTCCTTTAAAACTTAAACTCTGTCTGAGCACAATACAGTAAATTAAAGGGAGATGGAGAACTGGAGAGGATCATATAATCCTCCAGTCTTATGATTCAAAAATAAAGGATGGGGCACAGGGAAAGGAAGACGTCGAAAGGGAAGTTCAAATCAAATGTTCAGATTTGTACGTTTTCTGGAAGCGCATTTCAAAGGTACAGCAAACAGCACTGCTCTTGTTTCACTGAAACTTTTACAAGCAAAATCTTCTGGGCCTAACTTCAGAATGCTATTATTTCCTTTCTGACTGTTACAACTAAACCCCTCATTCTGTATCTAAAATTTAAGGTAGTCAGTGTTTCAAAATTCCCATGTGGATTATAGTTTATTTTCACAAAGAAAAATCAAAATCATAATTATCGTCCCATCTGGAAATGGTTTGTTCTAGTTCGCTTCTCTATTGCTGTGATAAACACATGAATGACCACAGGCAGTATGGGGAGGGAGGGGCTGATCTGACTTACGTGTTATAGTCGTCATCAAAGAAACCAGGGCAGGTGCTCAAGGCAGGAGCCTGGAGACAGGAACTGAAACAGAAGCCGTGAAGGAACGCTGCTTGGTGGCTTGCTTCTCCTGGTTTGTACAGCTTTCTTTCTTATATAGCCCAGGCCCAACTGCCTAGGGATGGTACCGCCCACAGTGGGCTGGGCCCTCCCATGCCAACCAGCAATGAAAAACTGTCCCACAGACAAGCCCACAGGCCAATTTGTTGAAAACAAATTCCTTAACTGAGACTCCCTGTGGTGGTATTGTATTCCCCAAAATATTGTGTACCCTAATAAACTTATCTGGGGTCAGAGACAGAACAGCCACTAGATACAAAGGGTAGAAAGTGGTGGCACTCACACCTTTAATCCTAGCATTCCAGAGACAGAAATCCCTCTGGATCTCTGTGAGTTCAAGGCCACATTGGAAACAGCCAAGCATGGTGACACACGCCTTTAATCCCAGAAAGCCTGCCTTTAATCCCAGGGAGTGGTGGTAGAAAGCAGAAAGGTATACAAGGCGTGAGGACCAGAAACTAGAAGCATTTGGCTGGTTAAGCATTTGGCTGGTTAAGCATTTGGCTGGTTAAGCATTCAGGCTTTTGAGCAGCACAGTTCAGCTGAGAGCCATTCGGATATGAGGACACAGAGGCTTCCAGTCTGAGGAAACAAGACCAGCTGAGGATCCGGCGAGGTGAGGTAGCTGTGGCTTATTCTGTCTCTCTGACCTTCCAGTGTTCGCCCCAATACCTGGCTCAGGTTTGATTTTATTAGTAAGACTCCCTAAGATTCCTGCTCCAACTCCCACTTCCCAGAGGGTCTGCGATGATATGACAAAAACCCACCGGTGAGTGGCTCAGTTTCGTACAAGTGTTTTTCTAAATATCTAAATGCTTCTTAGCAGCATTTTACAGTTTAAGTTGGATATGTCTAGAAAAAATTAACTGACAATTCCCAAGAAAAATCCAACACATTTTCTAGAGTGAAAGTTCTCAGAAAATATCTTGTGATCATTTCTATGTATTAATACACGTTAACGCCATCTTTAGAGAGAATGTTAGTGTCACTATTCTATAAAGTAAAAGGCTTTCCTTTAGTAAGAAAACGATCAAACTTGAAACTTGCTCAAATTCTCTCCATTTATCTGCATAATGCCAAACTTTCTTCAAATGAGAAACTTTGGGGCCCAAGAAGCTGGGCCTCCAGTAAGAAATAAACAGCATCCATGAATGAAATCTGCTATGACGTTTCTGTCACAAGTACCTCTAACTTATTAGTATTAACTGGAACATAATAAGAGCTTAGTAAGTATGCATGTTTTTGCTTGGTAGCATTTGTTGAACTATGAGCATTTTGGGATGAAAATTATGCCAGTGGAACTACATGTCCCTAACAAGGGTGGATTGAGGAATTGTAGGATAGAGGTCAGGTGGATGGATGGACTGATGGATAGATGAAGAAATGAATCAAAGCAAGAAAGGGTTACTCATCTTTATTTTAAATGTATGCCACAATCAATTTTTTTTAAAGCATGGAATTTATATATAATGGTCTTAAACATACTACCTGAAACTTTGTTTTTAACATCAAAAATCTAATAAATATGCCATGTCTAAGTAGATTTTAGTTAGAAAGATAAAAAAAAATCTGCTGCTGGTTGCTATAATTCATTAAAAGTCTCTTGGGGACACTTGTAGCCACAATAGGCTGTAAAATACAAGCTGCTCACAAATTTCCAAAAGTCAAGAGATAGGCCATTAATATGTAATAGGAACGCTGATATGTAGTAGGACTATGTGACCCAGTTATGGGACAAAGAGAGAACATGTTATTATCATCAAATGATGTGATTATAGACCAGAAACCCCGAGAAAATTGAATTTAACCCTCATACAGAAAAAGTGGGTTCAGTCAGACTGCTGGAAGTGGGACACCTGAATAAAGTTCAGTGGCGCCTATAGCTTTCTGCCAGTCATCAGGTAGACTATGTAATAAGAATATTTAATCTACAGTAGCTTCATAAACAGAAAACAGCTAGGATGACTCTAACTGAAAAGCATACTGGACCAGCACAAACATCAGTGACATTTACTTCAGGATGTAAAGTAATGTCTGAATAAAGTCAACACAAGTATTGTCCAGTAGCTTTCATTCTCTTTCTTTTTTTTCTTTGTCAACTTTTTCTTGTAGCTGTGGGGATCAAATCCAAGGCTAAAGGGTTTGTTGTTTCTTTTTTAACATAAAAGAACACATAATCACATGTGTCTTGACACATAAATCAGTGGAATCAACTAGAAACTCCTTAAAAAAATCTTTTTTCTGTTTGTGCATGGGAGTGGATATGTGCACCTGTGCAATGTGCAAACAGGTGGTAGGGATTGAACCCAGGGGCTCACACATACTAGGCAAATTCTTTTCCACTGACGTGTATCTCCAACTTCACCATTATTATTTAAAATGGAGAAAGGGCTCAGCAGTTAAGGGCATTTGCTTCTCTTGCTGAGGACCTGACTTTGGTTCCCAGCATCTAATTTGGATAGCTCACAACTCCAGCTCCAGGGTATCCAATGCCCTCTTCTGGCCTTTGCTGGTACTCAAACACATGTGGCATACACTTACACAGACACACAAATATACACATAAATACAAATCAATTTAAATTTGTTTTAGTTCTTACTAACCGAAATTGTAGAGTAAGTACAATTTTATTAGCATCTCAGAGATTGTTTTTAGTGTTAGGAAAGGTTTGTGTAAGTGTGTATGTATGGGGGGGGGACATAAACGATTATTTTGATATTTCTCTGAAAGAAAAACAGAGAACTGAACAGAGATTTCTAGGAAAAAAAATCACAGTACATGGGTAAGTCTTAGAGCATAAGGATGCTTTTCAAAACCATGAAAGCTACAGTTTGTTGCTGTTGAAGAAACAGACACATAAATCAGTGGAATCAACTAGAAACTCCTTAAAAAAATCTTTTTTCTGTTTGTGCATGGGAGTGGATATGTGCACCTGTGCAATGTGCAAACAGGGGTCAGGGCACAGCTTCTGGGAGTTCAATCTCTTCTTCACTGTGGGTCCAGGGATTAAGCTCAGGCCATCAGGCTTGTGTGCAGGCCCTTCTATCCACTAAGCCCTCTCACTCTACTCTCAACTGGAAATTCCTTGAACAAGATCTCAGCATACATAAGAACTTGGAGTGCAAGATAACAGAAATTATGAGCGGAGAAGCAATCCCTGGTTCAGCAAGTATTACTTGAAAAATTGGAAAACACAAAGAGAAGGCTAGTTTGTCAGGTAAAATTATGCTATTTATTCCCCATTCAGAGTCACCGCCTGATTAGATTAAAAACATAATCCGAAAAGGGAAGAATGGGACTCTCTTGTTGAAAACAGGCACCTGTGTCCCTCTGAGAATCAAAACTATTGCAAGCAAATAAATAAAAATGATATAAAAGCCACCACATGCCAAGCCTCTGAGGACAGGAGGAGTCAGCTTGAGCACTAAGCAGACCTAACTTGAACCAAAGTCTCTAGAACAACGACACCTTTACGTTTATTAGGAACCAGGGACAGTATCGGCTAGAAGACTTGCCGTCCCCATGCTTCTACTGGTCACAACAGAAGCAAAGCAAATCAAGAGCTGGCAGCCCAAGGTACCTCCCCTCAGAGGGGAAGTGGCGACAGGAAGGAGGCCTGGCTGAGCGGCATGCTGGCACGCTGGTGGGGTGAAGGAGACAGGTAGGGAGAAGTTACTCCTGGCAACGGGAAACTGAGGCCACGCCATGCTGAAGCTGCTGCATCACTGAACTGAATCAAATAACATCAAGGGATCTGCTTGACACTTAAGAGGGAAATCTTACCGATAGGCTGTAAGATGTTGTGCCCTGGCTTGAGCAGAGTGGAGGCAGGCCTGGGCAGGTCTCTTTTCATCCAGAATGAATGAATGAATCAGAACAAACAGCCACGTACACGCCAGGAAGATCAGAAAGGACTGAGCAAGACGTTCCATAAACCAAACGGAGGATTAGGAGGATTGCACAAGGTCTGTTGTTGAAAAAGTAAAATTTAAGAAATTCTCATGTAGCTGCATGTTTTCCAGTTTTCAATGAAGATCAAGAAAACTGAATTTAGGAAAGATAAAAAGAAGAAGAGTTGGAAAGGAATCAAGAGACTGAGCAAGCGTGGCAGCCGTTGACGTAAGATAAGAAGGGGGGGGGCACAAAGCAAGTGTGGCAGCCATTGATGTAAGATAAGAAGGGGGCCACTGACATTTTAACTGAAGAATTCAAGTCTGAATTTGGTAAAATGCACTATCAGTGTTCAAGTAGAATCCATCAGATGGAGATACATGAATTTATGGACTACAGAGGAAAAAAAGGAAGAGATTAAAATAACCCAAGGAAGAAGACAAAGATTTCATCTCAGAACTATTAAATGTTCATAGAGAGAAAATAATGAAATAAAAGAATAAATTAAATGTAAGCAGTGATTCAAGAAAGCACTGAGAATGGAGATACTGAGAGGTATGAATGTCTTGGCCACACCCATGGGTCTGGACTCTTCCAGCAATCATGAGGGCAGCGGAAGATCAGCAAAATCACTAAAGCCCTCGGCCCCAGAGCTAACCACAAAGGAACTGAGAGGGGTCCAGTTTCTCCTCCACAACACAAAACAGTAGAAGCCAATAGCAAAATGTGTAAGTTTGGAGGGAGAAAGTTAATAGCCATTACAAAGTATTCAATCACACCATAGTTCTAATATGCAAGTAAAATATTCTGAGAGATATAAACATAGCAATTCCTCAAATCCCACTTTGAGAGAAAAAAAATCGGAAGTTAGAAAAATTAGAAATTAGAAAATTAGAATTTATGCGCCCAGATCATAATCCCAACATAATGCATAAGAATGAGCAATTAGAATGAACTGGGTATCAAGAGACAAGAAATGCTAAAACAAGCATGGCCTCGGAACATTGGGATTTTAAGAACAGTGTTATTACATCTTTAAAGGTGGGTTTCCAGCAGTGTAGCATGGCAGGTCCAAATACTTATTGTATGATTTTAAATATATTTTTTTTCTTGAGGAAAAAAGGTTTTACCCTCAGAAGATAAACTGAAACATAAACAACCTAAGATTTAAAAAAAATCTAAAAATTCCCCTTATAGCTTGAAGATACAAAGATATTGTTTCTTCACTTAAAAGTGAATAGTGGTAGGTCATAGGCTACTAGGATCTAGAGATGATCATTTCTGAAATGTGGACACACCTTCTAGAATGTCAGAACATTCTCAAGTAAGAGAAGGTGGAAAAACAGACAACACACGATTTCACTAGGCCTGGATACAGCTCTGTTGTTGAGAGCCATGTTAGCTCAGACATTCCAAGAGGCATATTAAATATCAGTCTGTTGTCCAAATTGTGTATCAGAAATTATGTGTTACTGAAGAACAAGTCATGAGGTAAAATAGAGTTTAGTATTTAAACAACTCAACGATAATTTGGATAATTCCAATTCACAGTAAGTGGGTTGTGGAAGGGGGCTGGCCAGTGTTTAAGGGATCAAATAAAAAAAGGCAGAGAATAGAGTGACAATGGCTTGCAAATTGTAGCTTTCTAATAATAGTAAAATTTGCATAACACTTTTCATAGGCTTGGCATAAAATGTTAAATTATAACTGCTTATTACTGTTTCTAATAATAAAACATAACTAATGTAAAATCAACCACTAAGACACCGTAAGTGGCATCAGAACGGGACATGAAGGCCTGTGCCCGGCAAGTGTGGCACTCCCTTTGCTCCCACGAGATGTCAGAAGGAAATATGGGCTTCCCAGAAGAGTCTGATTAACACACAGCTTCCGGTCTTCCATGATTTACACAGAGATACTGAGCTATGGTGTGGTACCTTTGGAGACCGACACCCAGGATTTGGAGACGGGTGGCCGAGATGTGGGGTGAACATCGAATCTGTGGCATTAAGGACCTGTGTCACTGTGTGATACTTCGGCCAATTCGGCTGTTCAACCAAGTACAAGAGTCTCAACCACAACTACAAAACACAGAATGAATTGTTGTGGAAAAAAAATAAATAATTACATGCTAAACTGAGGAGTAATAAATACCAGGAGTTGCTGTTGAGATATTTCCCATGGAACACAAAAACACTAGACAAGAACAAGGCTGTGTCATGGCAAAGATAGAAGGTGAAAGATTTGCATCCCAAAAAGTTTTTTTAATTTGACTCAATGTTATTTATAGGAAGATCAATTGACTAGCCTATAAATTCAAATATTAGCTGCCTATAAAGGGATTTAAAATAAAAATAATGCTAATAAACCAAAATGTGATTTAAGATGTGAAATAAGTGACATAGTTAACTAATCCACCTCTCTCTTCCCCCCCCCCCCAGTTGTTTAATGAATGAACTAAACAAAACATCCATACTCCTAAATGGATTTAATGCCAGCAGTACCATTGTCCTAACCACGACCCCTCACGTTGCAACACACCCACTAATGCTCTGACTGTATCACTGACTCCATCAGTAAACAGGAAGGCAGGGTATGGGCGTGAGGACACCGTCCATCTCAAGAGCCCCGCGGCTGGGAGTGAAGTCTGGCTTAGCCCTGTCCAGTCCTGGCCTGACAGCCCAGCAGGGATCAAATGGCAATCCGGAATTTTCCAAAGCGATGTAGCACACCTTTCAAAGGGGAAAAACATCCTTCAGAATTCTAATATTGTGAACATGAAGACAGAATCCAGGTGCTTATTCCTCTAAGAAGTCTTAAAAAGAAAAAAAAAAAAAGAAAAAAAAAAAAACCAACCAGTGCCCTATGCTGTCATTTGTAATGAATTGTCTTTTCAAAGAAACACACTGGGCCAATCTGGAGCTCTCTTCACGGTTTTATAATTTTTTTAAATATATAATTATTACCACGGATATTATCAGCTGATGTTTACATAGTTTTACTCAGTGAATAAAAACGCTTTTATCATGCGTATCTCCTTAAATTCCACAGGCAGACAATAGGCCCTCAACACATGGGCTGTGCCACAGTCACAAAGAATAAACTGCTGGTTTAATTCGTGGGGCTCATCAACACTTTCTCCCCAAGATTACCAGCACCATGGGTCTCACTGTGACCCTCTAAGTGATTCAGATTTATGATCCACCCACCCCATGCTATTTTTGGAACATCACTAAGTGTATTAAGACAATCTCCTGGCTCTGTGCTAAAAACTGACTGTTAGCAGCTCATAAAGCCAAGGTCTGTGTCCTTCAGCAGGAAGGAAAATGCCATTGGGAGGCCTGCCCTCAAGTGTGCTTTTAGACAGTGAATCTTTCTCAGCACAGGGTCAAAACTTGAGCAAGAGAAATTAATAAAAAGGAGAGAGAGAGACAGAGACAGTGACAGAGACAGAGACAGAGATCAGTAGCTAACATCCTAACATTAACAGAGAGTTCACACATTGCTGAGTTCTCCAGTTCTTGTTATTGGATGCATAAAATGTCACTGCAAGAGTCCTGCTTGATAGTTGGGACAGATGACACATATTTAAGTCTAAAACTCTAAACAGAATTGTTCTAATTTCAGCTCCACACTGGATGAACAGTCAGACTTTCAAAACAGTGTTTTTCTGGTCTATATACTGGGATAGTAATATCCATATTTTGGACGGCTGGGAGCATTAGATTAAAAAAAAGTCTTGAAATATGGAAGTGCCTAGACCATAGCAGACACTCTCAGGGTACTGGTCCCCGCTTTGTTTTGTCCTTCACGTTATCTATCATTTAGCTTCAAAAATGGAAGGAGGTGGTGGCAATCTGTGGACTCAAGCTGATGTCCAAATCTATCTTCGTGGAGAGAAATAGGTGCTTCCTCACTTAAAATAACAATTACACTTGAAATTAATGTGAAACAGTAAAACACAACATCCAAAGGCTCATTTCAGAGTAACGGCCCTCTCCCACCTAAAAAAAAAGGAAACATTCAAAAGAGTTATAAAATAATTTTGCCCTTAAAGGTAGTGAAAATAAAAATGTTTTCTATGTAGCTAAACAAACGCAACTCAAACATCCTTCTTCAAAGCAGAAGTAAATTAAGACACTGGAATGGCTACCACTCCAGCAAAGACTCATTATTTGTTGGGTCTTGAAGACACTCAGAAACAGTGTCATAGTAAGACAGAAGTCATTATCATTTCGTAGGTAATGAAGATTCCCAAGAAGGGCTTGGACCAGCCTTTGCAAGGGTAGCAAATGAAGGCTCTCCCTCCTTCTCCAGTCATGGCAGGTAGTACTACTAACTGACCCCAGCTTCGTTTCCCCTCTACCTTATGCTGGGTACCTAAGAACATCTCACAACAAATTTTCCAGGCAGACAGCCACCAGTAACTGATCAGATTTCCCATGTGAGTTGAAACCGCCCCAGACTAGGCCAAAGTTTACCTCTGAACTACTGATGAAATTAAAGGGTATCAGGGGCTTGCTTCATGAATAAATTAACAATCTTAACATAATTCTGATGTGAATATTTACCCTACTTATGAGAGCAAACTTTTCAGGCATTTCATTACCTTTCATTTAGATATAAATATCTTAACATCACTTGTAAACCATTCTTTATCTCTTCATTAATAAGAGCTTCTTAAGGGTCATTATTAGATAACATATCCTTGGGCCTCTCAAATTGCTGTATGTCATCATAATTAATAAAACTGTACATCTCTATGAATAATGTATAATTCAGGTTCTCCAGTAATTAGACTGAAATGAAGTTTTATCACATTTCACTTTCATTTTCCATAGTAGGGGGTACATAGGATCCTCCCTGTACCTACACAGTGCAGCTCACCCGGAGAAGCCTCTGTTTTTATGGGCAGTGTGAAGATGTACCCAGAACTGATTTCTTCAAAACAAGCACTGGGTAACAAACGTCTGATTCTCTGGCCAGTGTACACCAGCCTCAAAACAAACAGGCCATTATGTGAGGGGTGAAGAACTGAGATTACAAAGCCAGTGGAGAACAAGGCACATTATCAGTTGGTCTGCATTACAGAACAAAGTCACAAAAGCTCCACGAATACCCGAAAAGTCAAGTGTCATAGTTTCCAATAAGCCTCAATGGCTTAGGGGAGTCATCCTGAATATGTTTCCCCCTTCCAGATGCCACATTTCCCTTAGGTTTTCTGATTTGGATCTATTCAGCTGTATTTCTAGGCTCTGGCCTATTTCTCTCTCATGTCCTTCAATCTCTTGCTTTCAAAACTACACCCTGCATTTACTCAGAACAGCTACAAAAGTCATGATGTTTAAAATGCAAGAAAGCATAAACTCATCGCAAATAGTTTATGAGTTGGCTTTAAATTTTTTTGAAGTCCAGTACTATGTGAATAAACTAAATACCAAAATCACGTTGGAATTTTCCAGGCAGTCCTATGACCTCACCCTGTAAATTAGACTTAACTACCAGGAGTTTTGAAACCACCATTATTCAAAGTCATGTGAGAAATTTTTGTTGTTGTTTTTCTCTCAGGCATTTCTAGCTTGAGGGGAGAGTAAAATTCTGTCCACAGCATGGCCAGGAGGAAGGATGTGGCCGCTTTGCAAGTGTTTGCCCTGCTGTGGAAGACAGCGTGTGCTGAACAAGCCAGAACCCAGGTACAAGTTTCCCTGTATTCTTTACCCACAGTCCTGCTGAACAGTAATGAGATCCAAGATGTGTGCCAGAAGGTAAAAACGGCCACTCCCCAGCCCTGTCCACACTGCATAAGCAGTCTTGTTTCTCCG
>CABHPR010136714.1:8592-40201 GCA_902168415.1 Peromyscus melanophrys
CTCATCCAATGACTGAGGGAACCGGATGCAGAGATCCCTGGCCAGGCCCCAGGTGGAGCTCCAGGAGTCCAATTGGTGAGAAAGAGGAGGGTTTCTATGAGCAAGAATTGTTGAGGCCAAGGTTGGATAAAGCACAGGGACAAATAGCCAAACTAATGGAAACACATGAACTATGAACCAATAGCTGAGGAGCCCCCAACTGGATCAGGCCCTCTTGATAAGTGAGACAGTTGATTAGCTTGATCTGTTTGGGAGGCATCCAGGCAGTGGGAGTGGGACCTGTCCTCAGTGCATGAGCTGACTGTTTGGAACCTGGGGCTTATACAGGGACAGTTGGCTCAGCTTGGGAGGAGGGGACTGGACCTGCCTGGATTGAATCTACCAGGTTGAACTCAATCCCCAGGGGAGTCTTTGCCCTAAAGGAGATGGGAATGGGGGATGGGCTGGGGGGAAGGCGGGGGTGGGGTGGGGTGGGGTGTGTGGAGGGGGGAGAACAAGGGAATCCGTGGCTGATATGTAAAATTAAATTAAATTATGAAATTTAAAAAAAGATTAAAAAAAAAGAGCTTGTTAGTCATCTAGCCTGACTGAAACAGCAATCTCCAAGCTCAGTGAAGAGAACCTGGCACAAAAGCGTAATATGGAGAGTTATAGAGTAGGATACCTGAAAGTTGACACCTATGCAGTGCATAATAGGCGCGCGCACACACGCACGCGCACACACACACACACACACACACACACACACACACACACACACACACAGGGGGGGGGGGGGGGAGAGAGAGAGAGAGAGAGAGAGAGAGAGAGAGAGAGAGAGAGCTCAGAATGAATTGGTCTAATAAGCAAGTATTGAGTGACTATTATGTCACACTGTAAGCTCTAAATTTGATACCCGTTGTAGAGAGATGAATAAAATTATTGTTAAATTGTTGAGTTTGAAATTTACAAAAGTAAACTGATATATAGACATTTGGAGAGAATGTGATCTGTAATGTGCTTTGTGATACAAACATAAACAACAGGTGGAGTAATAAATACATCCCTTACAAGGAAACACACTGGAGTGAAGTGAGTTCAAAAACCAGTTGGTGGTGAGCTATTTCTATCTGGGTTAACAATCCCTTGCTAGCAAAGATGATGGTCCAAACCCATCTCAGCAGAGACACCATGTGGGCAGCCCAGCATAGAAAATCAGAGCCCTGTGGTATTTCCAGGGCATCTGCAGTCATCCCAGTGAAGAGCTGTGATGGACAAAGAACAGATTTTAAAGTGTTGCATTAAATGCTTTAAACCTCATTCTATGAGTCATGTGAGGAAAGGAGGTTGGAAAGTTCAAATCTAGGAATTACAATGATGAAGTAGCAATGATCATAATTGTATGGTTGGGGGTCAACACAACATGAGGAACTGTATAGAAGAGTCACAGCATTAGGAAGGTTGGGAGCCACTGTCCTAGAGGAACTTGAAAAAGAATGAAGAGAAGGACTACCAAGAAGCAGCTGTTTATGCAGGAGTGAATGTCCTTGAGGAGGTAAATGTTGAAGTGGTCTTAGAATATTGCAGAAAACAAGGAGAAGCACATCTCACTTTACAGTGTGTTCCTCTTATATAAATGCCAGACTATGCGAAGACTTGGATTTTTAGTCCTAAGTTACAGCTTATTTGCAGTTAGTTCAAAAATACAGCAAACACTGATTCTCTCTGTCATTATGAAAGTCAGAGAATGGGATTTAATTAAAGCTTTTCCTTTATTCAATAGCAGGAGCCTCCTCAGCTTAACTGATACTTGGTCAAAGTAATATTGATCAGATAAAAGCAAATCAGTTCCTAACCCCAACAATTAAACCTTTAAATAGGCAGCATCTTCTTTTCAATGAAAGGGCACCAAACCCACTATTGCTGCCCATTAAGTCAGTGAGAAACATTAAGAAATAGATTAGCATCTCTGTTCATGAATTCATTTATTTAACTTTCAAATGAACTCACGGACTCAAGATAGTTTTGTCTGTGAGCTCTGGGTTTTCAGGAAGAGCTGTGTATTCCTCTATCAGTGTCTTGTCTTGCAGGCATTCGTTTGAACTCTGTTGCATACACACATACACACACACACAGATAGAGAGAGAGAGAGAGAGAGAGAGAGAGAGAGAGAGAGAGAGAGAGAGCGCCAAGAGTCCAGTGCTTCATGAGTGCAAGTTTAAACAACAATACAGGAGTTCACAAATTAGACTTATTTTGTGTTTGTCCCCAGATAAAACATTTTTTCTGCTATTTTTTTCCTTTAGAAGTTTGGTTTTATGAAATGTACTCAATGTAATTTCTTCAAGTAAGAATTGTTAGGGGATCAAAAGGCCTAATTCACATCATACACTTGCCACAGTGGACTTCCAGCATTTCTCCAACCAAATATTTGAGAAGAAACAACTTAAAGGGGTAGGATTTATTTTGCTTAGTTTCATGATGGAGAAGGCATGTTGGTCTGGATCATTCTGTTGAATATGCTGGAAGCTTAATGTATGATCTCTGACATCTCCCAAGACCACAAAAAGGAAGAGAGGCCAGGCTGTATGGCATTGAGTTCTGAGATGCCCTTGGTTACAAAATAAGAACCTATCCCCAAATGCCAAAATAAATTAAAAGGTAGAAATTAATAAGGAAGCATATGCAGAGACAGGGAGTGGCATTTATTTACATCTACATTTTACATGGATAGAATTGAAAAGAAACTATGGTTGTGAAGAGACAGTAATCCCCAGATGCCCAGCACTGGAGTAGACTTGAACCATCAAATCAATCACCTGACATAAACAGTGGGCTGGCTTCATGCTGAAGAGCTGGATCACAGCAATTACAGGCTTGTGTTTCCTGGCAGAGAGAGTCACAGAGATAGATTTCCTCTGTTTTATGTTTGTGTTAATTTAACCTGTCAGAGTTAATCATCCACCCAAATGGCAAAACCCCAAGATGCTGGCTACCAGAGAGTGGCTGGGCTCTTTCTTTCCTATCTCCCATTTTGGTAAAAACTCACTAAGTGCCCTTACTTAAGCCCATTTTTACTTTCTTTGTTTTTTAACTGAATAATTAATGATTACCTCCTACATTATATTTATGCTGTTCTATCAATTGAAGTAATATTTTAAGATATGTAATCCTAAAATATTGATATGGCTCCCTTCACTTCTTTTATTGAAGGTAAGAATAATGATAGAATTTTTTGAAAAATAGCAGACTCAGTAGAGCTGATCAATTTGCTTATGCTTGATATTTGACCCTGAACTTTTTAAAGGACAGTTGTAAACATGTACATATTTTCAAAGAAGAGACAAGCTTGCATTGTGTGTCACAAAGTAGGTCCTCTATAAACCCATTTTTATTCTTGGCCATCATTAGAATTTGAGCATTTCATGCTAGTTGGAGATACCATCTCATTGACAGAGGTATTGACTGCATTGACCTTTGATCTAGTTCTTTTAATACATCTGGAAGATGATGTGATTTGAAAAGTATGTATACAGTGAGATAATTATAAGCTTACTCTTACAGGATGATTGTTTTATGATCATTATGTTTCATATGCAAAAACAATCCAATGAAAATCAGGTATAGCATCCAATTTGCTTCTCTTCTTCGATGGCTATAGTTTATAAATTTGATACTGTCTAGATTTTTTATGAAATATCATGACACTTATCTCCTTAAATATGATAAATACAATAAATATTTGAGAACTGTAGTCCAGTACTACACATGGCTAGTTGAGTGGGGCTTGTGAGCCCCATTCAATCTCTTCCTTGCCAGGCTTCTGGTTTAACATCTCCTTCTCTCATCTCTGTGTCCTACAAGCTTCCAATGGAACAACTTGAAGTTTCATGTGATGTCCTAAACATGTCTGTGAAGAATGTTAAAGGCACACTCAAGCAGCTATCTCAAGTAGTTTACAAATCAAGTAGGTATTAAAGCAATGTTTCCAGATTAATCTACACAGCTTTAAATCTCTCTGCACAAGGACAATACCCTTACTATTATTCTGTGACTCTGACATAGTATAAAAACTAGTAGTTTTTCTGGAACTTTCTCTGCTTCTTATAGAAAAAAAAATTATCAGTGAAGAGCTATTCTGTATCCTTTGAGAGAAAGCATATTTAAATTAAATTGACCTACCCCTCTAATCTCAGAATTAATACTCTGGATATTTTGCATCAGTCATTTCTCTTGAGCACAGATATTTCTATATATGATCTCTCTGCAAATTTATCAAGGTTCATCTTCATTCTGAGAACACAGGGCTTTATTTCTGTGGAAAAAATTTCAAGTTCAAAAAGGAATAACATGATAATTTGATGCAGAAGGATTCTGTTGATGTTCCTTATATTGTGCTGTTAGGTGTTATGAATTCCTGTGAATATTTGCTTCACATAAAGTCTGAAGCATGCTGACAATAGAATCATGGCAGGCTATCCTGTGTGTCTGGATAGTGTTAACATATCTATGGGACAGGACATTGCACAGTGGGCTTTCTTTTTTAATTCTTTGATTGTATTATTCATTGTTTTATGTTTGTGTAGTACAGTTCACACAAGTCAAAGAATACACAGAAGTCAATTCTTTCCTTCCACCATGTAGATTCTGAGGTTAGTCCCCAAGTGCCTTTACCCAGTGAGCCATCTTATGTTTTTACATTAAACATAATCAGTATAATTTGATGATAGCTTCCTCTGTGTCATTGAGAGACTAATCAAGGTTATTGTTAACCCACCTAGACTTGTGGAAGGACTTAGTCTGTGTTCCTCAGCTTTACTCTCACACTTCTCCTCTATACATCTATGTCTGGAACTTGATATGTGCTTGATAATGGATGAATGACCATGAAAAATGAGAAGTGTTAGCTTTAGATTCTCCATTTTTTTAAATTATTTAAGTTGTATAAAATAACTCCAGTGATAATAAAAGTTTTGCTATGAGATATGAAATACATAACTAAATGTGCACACTTTGAACTAAGGAATTTAGGTACTGTCAGAAGTAATGGAAAATATTTGTAGAAAATACACTTTGTTTGCTTTAACTGTTTATTTGAGAAAAGAACTTAGCACAGAATAGTGTGTTTTAATCAGTGTCTTAGTACATCTCCTATTATGAAAGTGTTAGCAGAAAAGTTTATAAGTATTATATCATGGCTGAAGTGATTTTATTTATAGTATGGGAAAAGAATTAATAATAAATGCTACCCATCTTCAGAATAGCACTTAAGATCCAATAAAACTATTTAAGTATCACAACCAACTCTTCTATTGGCAATTAGCTGCTGACTATCAAGTTAGCTCCATCTAGTCCTGTACCTTTTCTAAATGACACAAATATGAGACAATATAGGTAGGTGTGATGGTTTGAAAGAAAATTGCCCCCATAGAAGTGGCATTATTAAGAGGTGTGGCTTTATTGGAGCAGGTTTGGCCTTGTTGGAGGAAATGTGCCACTGTGGGGGTGACCTTTGGGGTCTCCTATGCCTAACCTATGCTGTGACATAGTTCACTTCCTGTTGGTTGTGGATCAAGTTGTGGCACACTCAGCTCCTTCTCCAGCACCATGTCTGCCTGCTGCCATGTATGTCCTGCCTTGATGATAATGGATTAAACTGTAAGCCAGCCCAATTAAATGATTTCCTTTATAAGAGTTGCTGTTGTCATGGTGGCTTCACAGCAATAGAAACCCTAAGACAGTGGGTATTGTCAGAGAAGGATCATCCTGCTCATGAGCCAACTGGGTCTGCAATGACTCAAAAGCCTGCATAGAGCTGAAAGTCACCCACTGGATCCTTCACGCACGTGACAGGTATAGGTAGATGCAAATTCTAGCTAGCTGCTCTCTGGGTCCATGAACACTTATTACTGCACGGGCCTCTGCTTAGGTCTGTTGAGTAACCTCATGACTTAGCAGTCACCTTCCCCAGACTTATGCAAGAGAAAAGAATAAAAGAAGCCTGGTAGAAACAGGTTGGCAGGTGATAGTCCATTGTCAGAAAGACTCCGTGGTCATATTCTAAAACTATTATGAGATGTCTCTCACTGTGTTCCAGGTAATGCTAAATTCATCTTTAGCTCTCACAGCTACTGTGAGGCTTTTACAGCCAGTCCATTGATTCATAGTGAAAACAGGACTGATCACCATGAGTCTATCTTAATATCACAAGGCTCAGCATGGGGTTGCACATCAAGCTGGGGTAGGCTGTCTCTAGAACATGTCTTAAACTGTTCCTACAGACTCTGTAGCATGATAATTTGAACAGTCAATAGGGATCTTTTGAAATAAAGTTTTCTCCCCTTTCTACTCTTTGATCTGTTCACTTATTTGAGTTTTTGGCACTGAGAGCTTTTAAGAAGGAAAACAAATGGAAACTTTTTTTAAATCTGATCTCAGACAAATGTTTTGTCTACTAAATTATAGCTCAACCAAACTATATATCATTTCAATTATTTCTTTCATTCATATTTATCTCACTCCATAGATTGAAAACACTGACCCTCTATTTACAATCTCAGAAATAAATTTTATCATGTACCTTGTATTTTTGTTTGTTTGTTTATTTGTTTGAGACAGGGTTTCTCTGTGTAGTTTTGGTGCCTGTCCTGGATCTCACTCTGTAGACCAGGCTGGCCTTGAACTCACAGAGATTCGCCTGATTCTGCCTCCCGAGTGCTGGGATTAAAGGCGTGTGCCACCACTGCCCAGCTTACATGTACCTTGTATTAAAGGTATTTTCAATCTTGTTTTATTTATTATAAAAAATCAAAAACATATGCCTAGGCCAATTGAAATATGACTTCAGAAAATAACAAATTCTTTGGTTGTTAAATATCCCTAGTATTTTTCATCATGAATCAGTTAAAATTATGTTAAGTTCTATAGAAATGTGATCCTCTGCATCTGTGTCCGGAATAATACCCATATAGCTGACTAATCAAAGGGAAGATGTTATCAAGCCACATTTAAACAAGAGACCTCATTTACAATTTCATATTCAAAGTAAATTAAGAGATTTTTTTTTTTTTTTGGTTTTTCGAGACAGGGTTTCTCTGTGTAGCTTTGCACCTTTCCTGGAACTCACTTGGTAGCCCAGGCTGGCCTCGAACTCACAGAGATCCGCCTGCCTCTGCCTCCCGAGATGCAATTAGTAAGTGATGTGCACATTAGATGTTCAAAATAACACTGAAAAATGACCAAATTGTTAAAAATTGACATGCCCAATGACAGAAACTGTGCTCAAGGACAGTCCTTATGTTACAACTCTGGTTTTGTACCAATGCTAATGTGTAAAGATCCACTGGTGATTCCCATGAGTCCAGGAGATGGGAGGAAGGGGGAGAAATCATTAGTGCCCATGCTTGCTGGAAAGTTGAGGAAGCAGCCTTGGGATTTCATTCTCCAATTTCAGTCATGTATGTTCACATCATGGAATAGAAGAAGTAACATTAATTTTCTTTACTGTCTTCACATACATCTCAACAAGAAATGCCAGTTCAACATAATGTCAAATGTCATCAAACCTCTGACCTCCTTCTCTAGTGTGTCCCAAAAGGAGGAGTCAGTGTTGTCTGAATGGAACCATTTTTTTTGAAGGATGAAAAGAATTGATTTCTGCTTCTTCCTGGTGTTGTGTCTTCCTGGCTTCACACTGAATTGAAATAAGATCTGAGTGAAAAAGTAAACTCACCCTACCAGGTTATGACAACACATGCCACACAGGAGAAATAAATGACCCCCAAAGCTCTCTACATCTGCTGGTTGAATATATATAACACTTGTCTGGGGGAAATCTGACTTTTGTTTATGTGGTTTTTTTTACTTTAATTTGTGGATATTACTCAATTTAACAATGAACTCCACTGAAAATCAATGTAGGTGGTAGTAGTTTGTGAATAGTTGCACTACACCTTCAAAACATGCAAGACTGGTAACCATTTACTGTTTTTTTTTTCTGATAGATTTTTGTCTTTGATAAGTACAAAAATCACTTTCTTTCTCGAGTCCCAAAGTAATCTTTCCTTTTCCATATGACCCAAACATTATACATTTTACTAACATTTTTACTGCTAATTAAATTACTGTATTTTCCTATTTTATTCTTTCTGTTTATGTAGTGATTTGTATATTTTTTCTGATAAAGGTGTCTAATTACAAGGTTTTGAATGAGTAAAATTATTAGAAATGTATAGTATTAATTAGCTATTTTCCTATATTAGTAAATCTCATTAAGTAAAAATGGTGACAATTTATTATTGTTCATGGCACAGGAGGTCAGTGGACTCCCTCTACATACATGGCAGCTGTGATTTGAGTGGGCATGTCATCTGATCTTGGCAGAGCATTCTCATAGTCCTTGGCCTGTATTTGAATATCCCTACAACCTTTGACCTATGAGGTTCTGATGATCCAATGTGTTAGTTGCTGTGGATATCGCTCTGTATAAATAAAATGCTGATTGGCCAGTAGCCAGGCAGGAAGTATAGGCAGGACAAGCAGAGAAGGGAATTCTGGGAACAGGAAGGCTGAGTCAGGAGACGCAGTCAGCCACTGCCATGAGTACCAACACGTAAGATTCTGGTAAGCCACGAGCCATGTGGCAAGGTATATATTTAAAAAAATGGGTTAATTTAAGATGTAAGAACTAGATAGCTAGAAGCCTGAGCCATTAGGCCAAACAGTTTAAATAATATAAGCGTCTGTGTGTTTATTTTATAAGTAGGCTGTCGGACTGCCGGGGCTTGGCAGAACCCAGAGAGAAAACTCTCCAGCTACAGTTAGTGGTTGAGTGGACTTATGGCTGCTTAGCAAGGACCTGAAAAGATGAAAATGTGTTTCAATACTCAGGGGGTTTAAGATCAGAAATGATACATTATCATTTATATTATGTTTGACAAAATAAAAAGAGACATAAAGTTTACTATTTTGATGGAACATGCTACACAGTCACTGTGGAAGGTAGTGAAATAAGCAAAGCCATTTTGCTCGAATATCTACTGTAAGCAGACCACTTTATACTTGTGTCCCATTCATCCTCTGGTAAGATCAAACTATGAGGTCCTTGAGGGAAGCCTTTCCCCACTGCTGGAAAAACACATTGTTTTAGTCTCTTCTGCAAGATTTCCTTCGCCTTCCTTCATCTCTCATGGCATGTGTCTTCATTTCATAATGAAAAGTAGCATTCTCTTGACATAGAGTTACTTCTAATTAAAAGGTATTATCACGAATTTTAAATCTTTACTTGTATTTCTCAAGTCTTGAATTCACTAAGGCATATAACAAAACATACTTATATACTGAAACAATTTAACATTTATTATTATAAAGTGATGAATATTAAAAGTACAGGTCCATATTTAAATTTTTACCTGCAGCTTCACCTTTCAAATAATCCATAAAGTTAAATTCCTCAAAATCAGAATTCATGTCATTTCCTTTATTTATGTATGTATTTATTAAAGATATGTGCATGCGTGCGTGTATTAAAGCAGGGTGGAAAGACCAAAAGAGGATGTCAGGCTTCCTCCTTTATCTCTTTTCAATTACTCATTTGAGGCAGGGCCTCTCTCTAAACCTGGGCTCCTGTTTTCTTGGCTAGGATGAATCCAGAAGACCTCAGTGGTCCTGCTGACTACATTCCCCTAAGCTGGGCTTCTGGTGTGCATGGGATGTCTAACTGGCTCTGTGGGAGCTTGTTACTTGGCCTCATGATTGTGCAGTGAGCACTTGAAACCACTGAATACTATCTCTCTTGGCTCCTCTCTTTCCTTTTAGTCTGTTTGGTTGTTTGTTGGCTTATTTTTTTGGGGAAAGGTCTCACTGCTAGACCAGCACTGGAATTCAATTTTTAGCACTTGTAGGCTTCAAACTGGCAGTTATCATCCTGCTTCAAGCTCTCAAGTGCTGGAACTGTAGGTGTGAGCCACCACAATCAAATTCTCTGCCTGTGGCCATAGGAAAATTACATTTTCTATCTGCGCAGTGGGAACAATAATATTATTTGCCTTTTAGAATAAGGAATAGAAATATATAAAATATTAAATATATATTATTTAAGGACTCTCTGAGAAAGTCTATTTTTTAAGTATGTACAAGTATGCCAACAGAAGTAGTAAGAAATATTGCATGAAAGACTTTGAGATGGAGATATATATGAGTATGTATGTGTTCATGCAATATATAAATATATATATAACTAATATATACAAATATAGAGTATATATTATATAAATATAACTGGAAGTTAAAAAGTTTCATTTCATTAGTATATGCCATACTTTATTAGTTATTACCATAAAATATTTGAGGTTTTCCTAATAATCAAGTTGGTACTCAGTGGCATTTTCCTTCCACATTCTCACAGTGTTTCTCATAGCCAATGAAAACTGATCCTTACATCGTGCCATGAAGAAACTCCGAATGCTTAGGAGTACAACTGGAGGTTGTGCAGCTAACTCAGTGTCAGGCTTCCTCTACCCTCCTGAGACAATGGAATATGATATTCAGATTTTCTTCCTCTTTCCAAATCTGCTTTTTCCACTATTGAATGTTTTCTAAACATTAAGGCAATTTATAGAAACTGATTGCATTCTAACAATAAACTATCCCAAGCTGTCATGTTCCTGAGGACAAGTGTCTGACAGAATGTAGATGTAAAGATGAGTGTGTTGGTGAGAGAAGAGCTACAATATTAGCGAGATGCCTGGCACTTGGGGATTTTCATGTGCTTGGCCCACATTACTTCCTAGCAAAGTCTCACAGGTATTCTTGTGGCCACTTTACCAGATGAGGAGAGAGAGCGCAACACCTCAGCCATCAGGTCGTCTCACTAGGAGGTACTGCAGCAGAAGTTAGGAAATATAAAACTCGCACTCAAAGGATTACATTGCCGTGCCGCAGTCTGCAGTAAATCTGTATTTACTAGAGTGTATAAAAAGCCAAATTCTATCTCTTGAATTGTGCTGTCTCTTTCAATGTTACTGGTTCAAGAATGTTCTCGGTGCTTCCAAGTCTTAACATAGTAGACTTCTCCTGATTGCCTCTCATTTAAATATGAGTCTGGTCCCTTTCAAATGAAAGGAACAACAAAAAAAGAAAAAAAATGGAGCTTTGCATGGAATATCATGTGAAAATGAGGGACTCAAGGAATAAGCCTTGTGGTAAAAACATGCATCTCAAAATATGGTGTTTTGGCCATGCTGATAGGCAACCAATGGCGATTTTGTTACTTTTATTTTTCTCTCAGTGCCATTCCATCTCTGTTATATTTAATGTTTCCACTGAATCTATTTCACTGTCTCCTTAGCATTGTTCATGGTATCTCTGTTGTCCCTAAAATCAGTAGTAAAAGCTGTAACAAAATGCCTGTGTCTCTGCTAGTGAGCCTCAGTGTACAGATTGGCTGAGGCATTCCTTGTTTCTTGTTAAAATCTGCATGATTGGAAATGTTTCACTCTTATCCACCATTGAAAACACAGTTGGAAAAAGCTAGGCTGCACTGAATTTTAAGGTAGACTAATCAATCTAATTCCATCTAATCCTATTTACCCTGTCCAGGAGATCTGCTAATGAGTAATGCCAGTAACTCCTGGTTCTTGACACAGCTTTCCAAAAGTGAGTTAATGAACCAATTTAAAGGGACATGCTTGACATTTGCAAATTGGCTTAACTCGTTTGTTGGGGCAGCTTTGAACTGCATTGAGCTGATGGGGTTGCCATTAAATCATTCTGTCGTGTGAGATTTTTAAACTTCGGCAAACTTTAGAAGATATCTTAATAACTGAATAAGTTCATGTTATCATCTAGTTTTTCAAAATCCCTTGCTTATTTATGAGGATGCAGTTGAGAATTTTAAATGTTATTCCTTCAGTATTACAAAAATATCTCACTGCTTTGTTACGGTGCCTGTGCCCAATTACAAGCAAGACATGCTCTGTGTGCATTGTCAGTAATTACAGGTGGTTCGATGCTTTCGCCAGATTCCAGAGGGGCTTCGGGGGCTTAAATATCTGTCTCACAGGCTTCTAAGCAAAAAGCATAATATGTCTGTTTTTAAACCATCTCCTCAGAGAAGGCAAAAATAGCAAATTGGGTTATTTTTTAAATCTAATATAGCTTTCTTTAATTATAAAAGACATCTGTTGACTTGAAAATGGGCTCAGTTTACAAGCGATTTCAGCCATCTATTTACATAACATATTTTCATATTCTATTTTATGCTCCCAGACTAAACAATGGCTATATTACCATGAACAAAAAAGATAAGGGTTTTGTTTCCTCGTGGGATTTAAATGAAGATGGAAAAACTGTAACCTCAGAAAACAAAAGTGATTAAATAAAATTCTGAAAAATCTCACATGTAGGAAATAAGTCATTAACAAAGAGTAAAGGTCAGGAGAGAAATAAAAGCTTATTATATCTAAATTAAATAATTTTAAAAGCAAACCAGTGAATCAAAGGATCATGGAGAAATGACTTTTACAATCAAAGGTATATTAATATTATATTAATCACTCTTCTTGTTGCTATGACAGATACCTGACAAAGATTTTAAGGCTAGTTTTGGATCACAGACTGAAAGGACAGTTGATTCTGGAAAAACACACAGTGGCAGGGGCTCGAGGAAGTGGCTCAGATTATGTCCCGAGTTGGGAGGCAGAGGGAGATGAACGCTGGTGCTTAGCTCATTTTTCTTTTTGTAAAGGACCCTAGCTCAACTCACCTGGTCTAGGTAATCCTTTACAGACATGACCAGAATTTTCTATGCTAGGCAGGTCTAGATCCTGCCAAAGCAATAATCAGTACTGATCAGTGGAGCCAAAACACAGCCCCAGAAAACAGAGAAAACTATAAATTCCATGTGGTGAAAGAACTGAGCAGGGAAAGGCTGCTCAGGACAAGGAAGGCAATATAGAAGGATATCTGTTAGCCTAGACTATGGTAAAAAAAAAAATTTATGCCCTGAAATTTATGCTCCTTGAACATCCTTGATAGCTTTGAGTGCCTGTGACTTTGTTACTGTCTTTGTAGTCTAAGAAATACGGTACCAAATAAAGCAAAAATTATTTGAGATTGCAGGTCCTTCCCAGATGAAGCCGTCCTCAGCATAAGCTCTGCAGAGTTTCCATGGCTACTAACTAGTATTCAGTCAATGAAAAGTCCACAATCTAAAATTACTAATCATTTGAAAAGTGCCAGAAAGGAACTAGTATCAATAGAAAAAATATCTGAAAAAAATGAAGTCCAGAAGTAATTAATAAAAATTAGTTAAAATTATATCAAATATTATAGATTTGAAATATGTGTAAACAAAGAAATAAAAACTGAAGAAAAAAGGACATTTGAAAACAGAATCAAATTAAAATTTTAGTTTCATATTAAATTTGAAAAGCCAGCAGATGAGTTGATCACTAGATTAATAACCAAGGAGTACAATCTATAAAACTGAAGACTGGCTGGGTGGTTGTGGGGCATGCTTTTAATCCCAGCACTTGGGAGGCAGAGGCAGGCGGATCTCTGTGAGTTTGAGGCCAGCCTGGTCTAGAGAGTGAGTTCCAAGATAGCCAGGACTGTTTCACAGAGAAATCCTGTTTCAAAAAACCAAAAAGAAAGAAAGAAAAAAAAGCTGAAGACAGATCAATGGGGTAACATACATAAATGAAGACATCAAAATTAATTTTGGAGGGTAATAGCTAGAATCAGATTTGGGGACACAAATCCAAACAAGAAACAAGATTACAAAGAAAATTCATTTGCACATAAAAAACATGAATATACATAAATAAAATATATATGCTTATATATACAAATGGATTGAGCCCTATATATATTCAAATTTTACATGCACACACACATATACACACACCATTTAGTGTTGTTTGTGTGTATGCTTATCTGCTTGTTTAAGGGTAACTATTTAGAATGTGGTTAGGAATTACATTGTTTTCAAAAGTGATGGTAGATAGTTCTCCTCTAAGATCCATTACCTCACTAAACTTGAGAAGTCAGGTAGGTTTCCAGTGCCAGGCCTGAATTTTTATAAACTTAAGTTACACTAAATGAACTGAGCCAGTTGTGTTTATATATTCTTGCATTTATACACACAGATATAACAGCAACAATTAAAGAAAAAGATGGCATGAATTTAAGATGGAGCAAAAGGGACATGGAAGGGGTTGGAGGGAGATAAGGGAAGAGGGGAAGTAATTTAATTATACTTTAATTAAAAACCTTTGACCATTTTAATCAACATAAATAACATTTGTCACACATGGGTAAAATCAATGTTAAAGACATTATGGTATGCCTTTTGAAATCTAACACAAAGTTCCAAATAATTATGTAACATTTACTTAAAAAGTATAATATGCTAAAATAACAACATAGTAACAAAATTTCAGTACAGCTATGAAAAACACATTCTCTGTAATATTTTAAATATATCTTTATTTGTATTTTATGCTAATGAATGTTTTGCCTGCTTCTATGGATGTGCACCACATGTATGCAGCAAATGCAGAGGCCAGAAAAGATCATCAGATCCACTAAACTAGAGTTTTTGTGAGCTGGGTGAGGGGAATTGAGCCCAGGTCCTCTGCCAGAGCAGCAAGTGCTCTTAACTGTTAAACCATCTCTCCAGGTCCCTCCTCAATGATACCTTGTGAATGAAGTCCAGGACTTAGATGAAGTAAATAAGGCCTCAGAACTAAATTGGATGCTATCATATATCATATATACATATCACCTGTGCAAAATCAGCTGTGAGTAAATGGTACCCAATTACTGTCCTAAGTATACGTTATTTTTAAGGTTGCACACTCATATTTTGAGGTAATTATTCTCATCTGAGGCTAGAGATTTCCTTAAATTGTTCTTTTGGACCTGGCCAGGCTTGTCTAATTTCACTTTTCCAACCCACTCTACTTACACATTCTTGTCATCCATAACTCTTGCAAGCTGTGTACCTGATTTCCTTTGAGTGGTTTATGATAATTTAATATTAAATCCATGCATTTATCACAATACTAAAGTTTCCTCTGAGTATAATTTTGTCTGCACTTATAAATTGGGTTATCTAAATTGTTGTTAGCATCTTTAAATGTTTCTTAGGAAAGGATTGTGGCTTCAGTTAGCCATGATTGTTTTAACCACTTCTTGCTTTGATTAAAGATTAGAAGATTATTCTTGTGTGGAGATTGTAAAAAACTAAATTAAGTTCCTAGGCTTATGAATTCCTGTTTCCCTGAAACACTTCAAGCTACACATAGTGTATATTTGCTCCACAGAATCACTTAGTGGATTTGCCTCTATGGAAAAATGTAAAGATTGGACCCAGATAAAATACAAAATAGATTCCTAGATTCGTACAGGATGTTCCTTTTTTTGCTGCCCAAATAAAGTATTTACAAGTGGGAAATGTTAATCATTGTCTATATCTATATCTCTATCTCTATCTCTATCTCTATCTCTATCTCTATATCTATATCTATCTCTATCTCTATCTCTATCTCTATCTCTATCTATATCTCTATCTATATCTATATCTATATCTATATCTATATCTATATCTATATAAACTCATGAACATTCCCTAACAATGAGGAAGAAAGACTAGCCTGGATGATTAAAAAAAAAACTGACAAAGAAATGTTCATCTACTGAACAAGGACTTCAGTCATAAGCATGAATTGGTTGCTCTTAGAACACAGAGAGAAGTAAATAATATTGTGTTGTGCATTGCTGATTGTTACTCAAACAGAATATGGTCTGCCTGGAAGTAGAAATGATGTTTTCAGTATCTCCAAAACTACTAAGAAAAAGCAAAGAGTACATGTATGACAGAAATGTTAATAATGTGTACAGCTTTGCCGTCCCAAGCCGAGCTGGACCAAGGCTAGGGTGGGAGAAGGAAGACTACTCAGAGATGACTGAAGGACATGATCTGGAAGAAATTTGGGGATAAAAATAGAAGAGTAGGTGAAGGAGGAGAAGAAGAATTAGAAGAAGGAGGAAGAAGAAGGGGAGGAGGAAGAGAAGGAGGAAAATCTGCATTACTTTCCTGGGAAGTTTTTAAATAATTTATCATCTTTAACTTGAGGTTCATTTATATATCATTTTAGGACTAAGTGAACAATCATTTTTTCATAAAAGAAGCAATGTGATATACTAGATGCGCGTGCACACACAGACACTCACACGGTTTAGCTGCTCCATGGGGGTGGATAGTTGAAATGAGGCAGTTGTAGAAGAAAGGTGGGCACATGGAGGATCCTGTATGAGCTCGGCAGAAAGCAACTGGAACCTTTACTGGAACAGTGGCTCTGGAGGGAAAGGCACATTCATACTTCCTCATCAGTTCACTGTGTTCACATTTGCTGCTCTGAGGACACCGGCTGAATAAACACTGGGAGGTAGCTACACATCACACTTAAGTCCAATAAAGATATTATGAAATTAAAATATGAAATGTGTGTCACTATTTTCTTATTGTCATGAAAACACCCATACGAGTGTATGCATTTACATTCTCCATCCCCACAGCCTGTCTCTCCCCACCCCCTGGTTTTCACCATTTCCCCTGAGCAGTTTCACTGTACATTTCATGCCATACACACATACATTACTTTATACATCTATATAAAGTCTAGCAAGCACAAATGAGAGAGAACGCACCATTTGTATTTCTGAGACCAGCTTAACTGTCTTAATGATATGAACTCCATTTTCACCTGTTTCTTCTGAAAACAACTTTGTTCTTAACAGTGTTAAAAAGTCTCATTGTGTATTGACTTAAAAAAAACATGTATTTTCCAAGTCTTATTGAGATATATACTTGAGAAATCAAACCTTTTAAGTGGAATAATGTCCTCTTATGTTTTCACTGCATTTCTGTCTTAAACTTTGCTAACACATGTGTTTATTAAGTATCTTGCCTTATTTCCTAGCTTAGGGACAGGCTAAGATTTTAGTCATGCTTTTGTTCTTTGGCAAAAATAAAAATAATAGTGAAAATAAAACAAACATTTTCTTTCTATCTTTAGTTTGAGATCATTATTTTTAGTACATCTGTAATAGGCTAAAAACTGTCAGGTGAGTCATAGCTTAAATAGAGGTGTTAAATGTTCAATTACAATCTGCTGAATGTTGTTAGAACACTCATGTTTGATGTCAATCTTTTCTTTCTCTAGTAAAGATAATGGACTTTTTTATAATAAAATTCTACATTTTGTTTATTGAAAGGTCTTGTTGAAGATATAAATAACACATCTTATAGATATCAGCACCTGTAAAACAAAGTATGCACTTGGAGTTGGTTTAAAAGCACAATGAAAAGTTATGATGAAGGTGTCTTTATTCATTTATAGCATATATTTCCATGCAAATAGTCTTATATTTTTATTATATTATATTAGCAAGCACTATAGATTCAGTAAAGTAACTCTGTGTACAGTTTAGTATAGGTTGGCAGTTCTGTTATATTTTATAATGTGTAAACACAGCCATTTACTCATACCAACTTGGTGCACAGAAGTTCTCAGTATCTCTAGATACATATCAAATTTAGGAAATACTGATGCCATGCAATTAAATCCGACATCAACATAAATTTTATATTTTGTGATAAGGTACCATCCCATTTTCAACTGACTACTCTTTGCTCTATGGGTTTACTACATTTCAAAGTACTGAAAAATGATTGCATACTTTGGAACTATTATGATGATTTACAGGAATGAAGGAAGTAACTGCAGCTGTAATAGAAATAGTAATAACATTAGATTTAGAAGTACAGTCTGAAATACTATTTTTTATATCTGTATATACCTTGAAAATATTGTGGGATTGGTTCTATGCCTCTGTGGGGTTGTGTGAAACTATCCATGTGCTTATGAATTTAAAATTGTATTAAGTTGTCATCTTGTCCATGTGCAGCAGCATTATGTCTAATTGTGTGCAGCTGAATGTGAATTCTCATCACTAGAAAGTTCTAGTGTTATCTAAACTTTCAATAAAGAAATAATCTGGCTTTCTGGTGGAGGATTTTGCATATATGCCAATGGCTGCTGGATACTAAAGATGGTGGCTGCTGTGGCAGGCTACATAGCTCCGTCTACCCCGTAGCAGCTAGCTGTGTATTGCAAAATTGAAAGTGAATTGTCATTTTCTTATCACCACATCAGACAGCATGGAGCAAGCATGTAGTACCACTGCAATGAAAAGAAACGCTGAAGAAGGTTCCTACTTCACTTCCAAGCGTCCCAGCAAGGGAAGGTTACTTTTGCTTTGAGGGGCCCTTGAACATGAGATGCAGTTCAAGGCTCCCCATGAGCTCTAATGATTCCCGATGCCTCCCATACCAAGCCATGCACAAAGACTGAGCCTTCTGTCAGGTGGCTTACTGCCTCCACAATCCCCACTTCATCATCAGGAAGTGTAAAAGGCAACAAGACTCCACCTACTGGGAGCAGGGTACAAAGCTAACCTGAGGATTTATCTTAGAGCTTATTATTCCAGGCACCTTGTAGAAACTGCAAGCTCCATGTGCAGGCCAGAGCTGAAAGACAGCCTAGACTGACATGCATTTACATCATGGGGAGATCAGTTTACAACTGGGACAGATATGAGTTTCAGTTTGTACCTGCTTAACAAAATTTTACCACTTCTAGACAGGATGCAGAGAGTGGGGAAGCCTTGCATACTGTGGTGGGTATGCTACCTAGTTTAATGTCAACAGGCTAGAGTCTTTGAGAGAAGGGAACCTCAAGTGAGGAAATGCCTCCATAAGCTCAGGCTGTAGACAGGCCTGTAGGGCATTTTCTTAATTAGTTTTTGATAGTAGAGGGCCCATCCCATTGTGACTGGTCCCACCCCTGGACTGGTGGACCTAGATTCTGTAAGAAAGCAAACTGAACAAGCCAGAAGAATCAAGTCAGTAAGCAGGAAGCCTCCATGACCTCTGCACTAGCTCTTGCCTCCAAGTTCCAGCTTGAGTTCATGCTCTGAACTCCTTTGTTGATGGCCTATAATATGAAAGCTTAAGTAAAATTAACCCTTTCCTCCCTAAGTTGTTTTTGGTAATGTATTTATAGCCATAATCGCCTTAACTAAGATAGTGGGAATATACATTCATTTGGAGAACAGTATGAGCTATCACCCCCCAGATTAAGTACAGAACTAAGCTGTAATGCATCAATCTAGAACAGACATGTTAGTCAAGAAATGGAGGCAATTCATGAGCTCCTCGAATGATAAAAAAAATAAAGAAAACATGCTCTACATGAACAGACCATATAATACTGTTCGTCCATCAAAATATCTGAGGCAAAGAGAGTATAACTGGATGTTATTATGTTAAGTGAACAAAGCTAGGCCAAATATAAAAGCAAGTACCATATGATCTCATGCATATCCAACACAAATTAGTCTACCTCATAGAACTTAGAATGGAATGATGATGGCCAGAGCTTGGTAGTAATAAGGAAGTGGTGTTCAAAGCGCATGGTGCCTAGTAGATTAGAACAAGAACTACCGTGCTACAACACCATGGGGTGGCATGGTTGACAACTGCTGAAAGCCTCTAAAAGATAGAATGAGTTTTGAATATCCTCATAATACAAATTTGACACTATTTGTGACTATACAAATGGATAAGCCGATTAAGACTTTGTCATTTATATGTGCCCCAGACCATTACCTGGCACCCAATAGATATGCACAACTCTTAAGTTTTATATATCTATTTAAGTAGGATATAGTGGCACATGTTTATAATACCAACACTAAGGAGTCTGAGGTAGAAGGATTTTGAGTTTAAGGCAAGCCTGAGCTACATAGATATTCTCCAAATAAATATATACATACATTAATTCTTTAAGCTTTAAACTTTGTATTTTTTATTTTTAAAAATAATACCTTGATTTTCCTAAATGGTATAAGTGATAGTTACATGTATCTACTTCAAGAGGATACTTTAAATTATGTATGGCATCAACACTATCAAATTCTCTGGAATTGTAGGTGAATAGCTATGAAACACAGCAACACATGAAACCTAGTCTTTATGCATCTCTCCAAGAATACCCAAGCAGCACTTGGAAGTACATCTCAGTTCACCTGTTCAAGGAAATGCAAGACAAATCCTTTAAGAGAAAATACTTCACATGTTCCATGACATGTCAGATGATTTAAACTAAATTGAAGTAAAAATGTGAATTTTCTTTTGGACTATTCAAAAAAACTACATCTCATTATAAAATTGCAAAGCCCCCTGCATAAGATTTGCTGTTTTGACAATTCCGTAGAGCTTGCAGTAGTGTTGCCTGTGATGTTCTCTAGATTTGAAATATGTCAAAGACATCTCTTTCAATGACAATTTTGAACTTTTGAGAGAATTGTGTGTGTGTGTGTTGTCTGGAAAGAGAAGCTTTGTGGAAATATGATAACTGTCTTTAAATATTTAAAAGACTGTCATGTGGAGACATGGTGAGGTAATGAGTTCTTCTCATTGGAACATTTAAAGAACATTTGTAGAAATTTGGGATATTGTCAGCAGAACACTGAGATCCGTGGTAGTACTTGTTGACATTTCTGTTGTATTGTGTTTTATGCTTCTGATTAGAGAATGCATTTAATTCACAGTGATAAAACACTGATGTTGTGTGTGTGTGGAGAGAGCAGGCATGAAGTACAAGGATAGTATTGAGAGATTTAGAAAACATTTTAGAAGAGTTTGTTCATCTATGTTCATACCTGCATTAGTTATAATAACCAAAATATAGAAGCCACACAAATGGCTACAGATGAGTAGATAAACCATGGTGTGTGCACACAGTGAGATGTTATGGTACCTTTGAAAATATTTTGGAAACATGTTACTGTATGGATGAGCCTTTGGTATACTATACTAAATGTAACCTAGTCACAAAAACAAACAAACAAAACAGTTTTGTGCTTTGTTAGGAAAAAAAGGGGGCCTCTGGGTGAAATTCTACTTACCAAGCTCCTTCACAGAAATTCCCTCCCAAGTCTTCTCAAAGACAATCAAATTATAGACAAGATGAGAAACCAGTAACCTTAGAGCCATTGTCTGTTCAAATTGTAGTTTCATTTCCTCCTTCCCTCAGCAGGTGGAAGATAGGTGGATGAAGTGACTCAACACAAGGCAGCATAGATATGCTTACACATGTCACATTCTTGAAGATTGATTTCATTTTTAATCATAGGTGTATATTAGTATATTGCATGTGTGTGTGTGTGTGTGTGTGTGTGTGTGTGTGTGTGTGTGTGAGAGAGAGAGAGAGAGAGAGAGAGAGAGAGAGAGAGAGAGAGAGATATGCCCCCAGACACCAAAAGCACTGAATATCCTGGAACTGGAGTTACAGGTGGTTATGATCTGCCCTGCAGGGTTGCTAGTAGCATAACTTGGAGGCTCTGCAGGAGCAATAAAACATATAAGGCCTGAGCCGTCTCTCCAGCTTCATGAGCCAATGCTAAACCACGTTTTATTTTGCATTTACCCACACATACTTTGAAAATGTGTGCACAGGACCAACTAGTGAAAATATAGTTATGTCACATGACCTCACAGCATCATTACTCCTTTGAAAATGATTTTAATATGACCAACCCACACCATGAAGTGAGACCTGGTAATAATTATAGTCACAAATGAGAAGGAAAGGGCTACTTTTTCCAATAGTCACCATGTTCTGCGGCCCTTTATCCTCCTCTTTGCTTTGGTCTGTTTAGTGTGTGTTCTCAGCATTATACAGCTTAAAACAAAGCCTGCGTGGTAGAATGAACAGGAAAAATCTATTTCCTTTGTCTCTATGCCATTTAAGCATAGGCAAAAATGAACCAGATGATGATGAGCAATTAACTGGTGGAATAAATGAAGGTAAATTGTTATAGAAACTGTTCCCCCCATTTTTTAAACAAGAGTATATTACCGTTAAAGCATAGCTGAAGTTAGCCAATTAGTACAACTCACTGATAGTTGCCAAATTACACAGCCAACTCTGTCAACATTTCTGCAAGAAATTTTCTAGAATGTGCAAACGGTATTATGGGTTTGAAAGTGGTGTCATTTCATGGTGATGTTTGTCTATTGCTGTTGAAAGAACCCTGTGGTTTAATCTCTTTTCAGCAAGTCCTTTAGATCCGGCCTGCATTGGATTCCACCTTGAGCTTTCCAATCAAGTAACATCTCTTACTGTTCTGTGTCAATTTCAAGATACATAATTTGCTTGACTGGCATTTGTCAAGCTGTATAATCAGCAAAGGTGATGACTACAGCTTTAATGTTGCTCTGGTTTTGATTAGTGCAATGCCATTTCTAAGTTTCATTATCTGCGAAAGATTAGAAAAATACAAATCTCTGAGCTTGTCACGTCTCGCACTTAGCATGAAAACTAAATTCACTTTAAAGGCCTTATTAAAACAAATTTCATTAAGGCATCTTTGCTTAAAACAAGGTGTTATTTTGAAGAAAGTATTATATAATAAGACTTCTTGACTTGATATTTGAAAGAGCTAATATATCTAGGTCAGAGACTCACTAGCTAGTGAATTTGTCTTAATCTATCATCTCCAGAATATACTTGCATTCTTCCTGGGAGCTGGAATTCCTCAGGCAGGCATAGTAACACTGGATTGTGTATTATACAAAGTGTAGATCGTGTATCCAACACTCTGTTCATAGAATAGAAGGGGGATGTGTAGATAGAAAGAAAACTATTTTATTAGTAGGTTAATTTACACACACTGGGGATTATTTACTTAATATCCTTCCTTCTCATTAGAAAATTGTTATCTATCATTGGACACCTTTGCTTTTCTTCAACTTCTTAATTCAAGGCATTTGAAATAGGCATTTGAAATAGTTCAGTCTCATTGAATGCAGTCACTCTCATTGTGATTGTAAATACTGTGCTAAAACCATCAAATTATGTATTGAGAAGCTTTGTCCTCAAATGCTCTCTCATTTGGTCATTGTTCCCCTTGATTAACTGTGCATCTCCCATTTCCTCTTCAGGAACCTCACTAACTTACTTCACCAGACCACTTTTATATGTTCTGATGATTTGGATGACAAGTAACCCATCATACACTTGGAGCCCAGTTGGTGCTGTTTGGGGAAGTTTGGGTCATACAACCTTGATGCAGGAAGCACATTACTTTGAGGGTAAAGGCTTTAAGTCACTTCCAGGTCATTCTTTCTGCTTGGCCCTTGTAACTGGGAATGTGAGTTCTAAGAGTCTTGCTCAACCATTGTGGATAATGCCATGCTTCTCTGACATGATAAATCCTAACCCTCTGGAACTTGAAGCAAAAATAATCTCACTCTTCCTTAAGTTATCTTAGTCATAATGTTTTATCACAGCACATAAAAATGAATAGCACATTTATCTTGTTGTTTCAGTAATAGATTGAATTTTATTTACTATTTAGATGAGCCATGAATGATACCTAAAAAAAATGTTCTTTATGTAAAATGCTATAGAACAAAATCATGCAGTATTTGTATTTTATAAAAATAACAGGATTACAACATTTAAACAAGAATTTTATAAATTTTAGCATGTAGTAATGTACTAGAGTTTTCTTTTAGGCCAACAAGCAGCTCCCAAATCATGAAACAGAGACTTATGATTGGTTTTGAATGTTTAGCCTAGCTTAACTCTTTTCTTGCTGGCTCTTGTAACTTAAATTAACCTGTTTCTTTTTATCTACATTTTACCTCAGGGCTTCTTATTTTTTTCTTACTTTCTTGCTGTCTCTATGTCTGGCTGATTGTCAGCTTCCTGGCTTCTCGTCCTGACATGTCTCTCATTCTCTTCTCTCTCCTTCCTCCTTCTGTTTATTCTCTCTGCCTACCCCTTGGCCATTCAGCTCTTTATTAGACCAATCAGATGCCTTAGACAGGCAAGGTGAAACAAATGCAACATACTTTTACATAATGAATAGATGCAGCATGAGCAAGTGTAACACATCCTTACATCATTAAACAAATGTAGCATAAACAAAAGTAACACACCTTTACACAGTTAAAGTAATATGCCACAGCATAAACAAATGTAACACACCTTTGCCTAGTTAAAATAATATTCCACAACATAGTAATTTACTGTGCTACACAGCATGGTGGCACACACCTGTCATGACAACACTAGGGAGCTAAGGACATTGAGAAAATAAGATTATGAATTTGTAGCCAGCCTAAATTATATACATAGTGATATTTTGTCTCACTAAACAAAATCCATGAGCTAGAAAGAAGACTCAATGCATAAAGGAACTCACTTCCAACTCCGAAGAACTTATTTGGATCCCAGGGACACATACTAGAAGGAACGGACTGATTCCTAAAAGTTGTCCTGTGACCTCCACCTATTTTTCATAACACACAAAAACATAAAAATATAAATAAATTTAAAATGTGATTTTAAAATAGTGGGTATAAATTTTGGCAGTATATTTCTCAAATTAAATATTAATGAATTCTATATAGTTTTGCATCCATAGAAGATGCCATTTCTTCACCAAATGTGTCTATTTCCGAGTCTTCCAAGTCAAAAGTTTCACCAGGTTTTTTCTATAACATTAAATTTTGTATCATGTACATATTCTGGACTATCTCTGTGCTCTTTACTCAGCTTCAGGACAATTTTATTGTCATTCTGTAAAACTTGATGGTAACATTTCTCATTTTTCTCAATGGAGCCTTCCTCCATTTTTCTATGAGTTTTCTCTAATTCTGATTGAATACATTTGCTTTAATCATGTGATCATTTGCTTCTTAAGAGTCTTCAAAGTCTCAATTCCAAATAGATTCTGGTAGAGCAACATGCTCTTAGACCCATTATTACTTCTGATTCACACTAGGACTAATTAAATCAGCAACCACAGTGGATCCATGGAAATACTGAGTTCTAGAAAGTGTGAGCAGCGGTGGCACTTGCAAGTCATATTAGGTCCAAGGCCACTCACAGTTGGCTCTGCAGTCACTGGGGTGACTCTCTCTTCATGTATGTTTCCTAAATGTTTAAGGACAGCACTTAACAAATGGCAGTCGCTTGGGAAAGATCTTATAGTATTTCTTAGCATTCCCAACAAATGGGTAAAAACATAACTGAATGAATTGTTTTCTTACACTTGGCTTCCACAAATCTCAACACAGTTTTGAATGGGACAGCTGCTTTTCCTGCACTCACCTTGGCTTGGTATGCAATGTCTGCTCAAGTGTGTGATTACAGACTTGTAAAGTTTCACTACTGACAGGTGCTACTAGTCATTTTGGTTTTTACCATTCCTTTGTTTATAATAGTATAATGGAATTTTGCTACATTTAAATTAAAAAGTAAACACTGGGTTTCTTTTCTTTTTGAATACTTTGCCTTTCAAATTGAAGTTAGCACTCCCCCCTCATATGCAGAACAGAGATGTAAAATTATGCGTGTGTGTGTGTGTGTGTGTGTGTGTGTGTGTGTGTGTCTATATGTGTGTTAGACACATGAAAGTTTAAGGGAGACTGAGAAAGGGAAGGAGGAGGTCTGCCAGCAGGGTGGAGGTGGAGTAATCCAGGGCCATGGAAGGTAGGTGTCAGGAAAGCAGATGAGCATTTGCCTGGAAGAAGAGCACCAGCCAGACAGGAAGGGGGAATGTGGGTGTGGATGGAAAATAAGAACAAGGATAATGATACATATGTATCAGAACATCACAAGAAACAGAAAATACTTTTAAAAATAAATTAGAAAAATTGCAACTCTCACTATTGGATACTTAACAAATGTTGGACAAAATATTGAATGTATTTAATTTCAGAAAATTGCAGGAGAGATGGACACTGCTTTCCTTGTTTTGAAATGGAAAATAGAAAAGACTTCTCTGGTTTAAGACACGTGAAATAACAGTGATTGGGCACAAATGCTTGTCCTGTGACCATGAAGCAGGCCTGGTGAGCCTTCTGCCGTTTTTGTAAGAACTTAATACACTTGTGTGACTGAAAAACGAATTGGCCACATACTTCCAAGATGCTCACTGTCCATGGTTAAGTGAATAAACACAAGGTCACCCCAAAGCCACCAGGTTAGCAGAAATGTGCCTTGGGTGAGCCCTACAAAGATCACTGAGATAGATTAATAAGGAAGGAAGAGCTTTAAATTAAGGAATTTTAAAATTCATGCTGCATAATTCTTTTGGAAGGATGTTGGGTGAGAAGGAAGTAGAGAACTTACTGAGGTTGCATCTGTCTCCTGTAGTAGATAAAGACACACTATTCAAAAGGATCACAAGGTAGAGTCCCAATCCAGCCATTCAGAGATGTAACACAACAATTTCCTACAGATTGTCTCTCTTACCACAAAAAATACTTCATATTACCAATTTTCGTATTTAGATATATTCTGTTTTAATCATTGAAGAAACATTGGCTTTGTGAAGGTTTTCTAATTTTGATTAGGCTCATTAAAGTTATACTGTCAATAATATTAATAATTTGATATCATCTACATATATACCAGGCTTTTCATTTTGGGCCACCAACCAGCTCCCTAATTATGACACAGAAACTTATTATTGTTTTGAATGCTTGGCCTAGCTTAGGCACATTTCTGGCTAGCTCTTTTAACTTAAATTAACCTGTTTCTTTTTTTTTTTTTTTTTTTTTTTTTTTGGTTTTTCGAGACAGGGTTTCTCTGTGTAGCTTTGTGCCTTTCCTGGAGCTCACTTGGTAGCCCAGGCTGGCCTCGAACTCACAGAGATCCACCTGGCTCTGCCTCCCGAGTGCTGGGATTAAAGGCGTGCGCCACCAACGCCCGGCAACCTGTTTCTTTTTATATACCTTTTGCCTTGGGGATTTTTACTTTTCTTTCTTTGGTATATTCTATTTTCACTGCTTCTTCTGTTTGCTGGCTGGTGGACGCCTGGCTTCTGGCCCCAGGCACATCCCTCTCCTTCTTGCTCTCTTTTGCCTTCCTCTCAAGTCTAGATCTCTCCTGTATTTATTCTCTCTGCCAACCAGCCCCGCCTATCCTTTCTCTGCCCAGCGACTGGACGTTCAGGTCTTTATTAGACTGAGCAGGTGCCTTAGGCAGGCGAGGTGAAACAAATGCAATGCATCTTTATATAATAAACAAATGCAGCACAAACAAAGGCAAGACACATTTACACAGTTAAAGTAATATTCTACACCATAAACAAATGCAACACATCTCCACAACACATCTCCACATAGTCAATAATATTCTGCAACATATATATGTGATTATTACCATAGATTAACTTCTTTTTTGACATTCCAGATGTGATGTTCTACTTGGTCTTAGAATATGCACCAAGTACCTGCTTACTAACTTTATAAACACAGGTGTTCATAGTTCTCTGCCCAAATATATAGCTAATTTTTCACTTTAATATTATATAAAACTATATTTGAAAAATAAAACTCTTTATTTGATTTGTGACATAATCATACTTTAAAAATACAAAACCCTATTTTATTAAAATAGAACATTTTTCCATGAAGAAATATTTGTATTATTCCACCAGTTAGATTAACATTTCTAACTCTCAATTTCTTAATTTATTTGATGAAGGATTTAAAGGAGAAATTTTCAAAGGATTTTTTGCCTTAATAATTTGTCAATTATAATAAAACTAGATTGACCTAAATGATATTCTTAATACACTGGAATGATAACATCTAGTGACAAAAATATCATTCATAGTAAATACAATGTTTAAAGTAACATTTTAATATTATAATTTTTTATAGCATTTATGTATTTTCTAACTACCTCAGGTCCAGTGAGGTAGGATTGAATTTGTGATTTTTCTCAAAATTTTCTGTGCAGACATGAAATACAAAACTGGAGAAAATAATAAGAGTTTATTAAAAATGAAATTCATGTTTTACACATACTATATACCCTGCTGCTGCATCAGAAGCATAAATAAACTCTTTTTTTTCACTCCACAAGAAGGAAGAATTTAACTGTTTTTCCCAAAAGGTTGTTTAGAATGTAATAAATGAGCAGGTGGTTAGGTAGTGGTGTTGACTGAGGATGGTGAATTCACACTGAGGCTAACAACGCCTTTTATTGATAATCTTCTACCATCTGCTCTGAAGATTTATTCAGACCAGGGAAACGGCAGATGAGAGAAGTGCAAATAGATGGTGTGGAAATCCCCATCCACACTTTGCAAAGTGGATCAATGCTACTGTTGCTTTCCAAGCGTTTGCACGGTTTGGGCTCAGAGTTGATGGGTTAACTTCCTTTGTTGCCTTATTTCTTAATAAGGACAGGAAGGAGCACCCTGAAATGTCAAATTTAGAAACTTAAAAGTGTGGTGAAAATGACCCTCAGTAATAACTTTCATATGTGGCTGTCACTGTCAGTTCGTCGGAAGTGAATAGTCTATATAGCCATAGCTATCTACTTAGCAGAAGGGAATGAGCAGGCTAGAAGACCAAACGGAACAATGACGTCACTTTCTAAATAAAAATAGAATTTCTGTAGGCTTGAGAGCTGGATCAGCGGGTAAAGGCGCTTGCTGCCAAGCCTGACGACTTAAGTGGCTGAAGGAAAGACCTGACCTCTGCATCTGTGCCATGGAACACATCCCCACACAAACAGACAAAGAGATATACACATGCATACATACATACACACACACGCACACACTCACATGCACACACACATACACAGATACAAGCCATAAACATACATGTACATTCATGCACACACAAACACATGCACACAGACAGCACACATGAGCATACATATATGCTCATACAGACATCTACAGCCATGCATACATACACACATGAATACATATTTATGTATGCACACACATATATACACATGTGCATGTGCGAGCACACATAGACATACATGCACACACAAACACACACACAGTCACACACACATACACAAGCATACACATGCGAGGAAAATAAGTGTTATAAGAATAGTGTTCCCATGCTAGCAGATACTTTCTGGGCCTTGAAAGGTAGAGTTAGTAAAATTCAAAAGAAAATGAAATCTGGGGGACACAACTCAGTGAGATTAAAGACATAGAGCAAGATAGTCATGGAGTCTCAGACCTGCAGTCCTAACCCTCTGGTAGCTATTGTCAGGGGTTCGAGGACAGCCTGAGGTACTGACTCAACCCCTCCCTGACATAAAGTAGAACATGTGTATATTAAGAATCAAAGATGGTGTGATGTTAAAATTGAGGTTGAACAAGGACTTCAAATGATGAATTGTTTAAGGAGTACCAAATAGATACAAATTCAGAACAAAGGAAAGGAGGCACCACTCAAGGGAATTATTTGAGGTAGGAGGAATTAATTTTCGAGTGACAGTTTGACACACAGATGTTGACACCACAGGTGGGACTTTGTAAGGCCCCTGCTTCCATGCTGGGATTTTTCACGGCCTGATCTTTACAGGTCTTGCACAAGCACTCACAAGTCTGTGAGTCTGTGTGTGCAAGAGCCCCGTCATGACTGGCAAACATTGTTTGGTTGGATGCCGCCGTTAATGAGAATGTTTCCTGTCCTATTTCTCTCCATCTTGTTGGTGCCAAAACTCATGCAGAGTAGGAGAGAACGAATCACAATAGTAGATCTATGAGGAGCAAGACCTACAGGCTGCACCTGATGCTTTCTTAACTTGTCAATTCTTGGTGAATCTCGAGTTTTATACAATGGTGGCCTTTTGATTGGATTGAGCTCAGATGAAGTGAAGAAGCTATTTGCTAGGACAGCAGCAAGCACTCCACCATCTCCAACTGACGACAACATCCCCACTGCCTAAGGCGGCCATCAGCTGAGTTAAGCTTAGAGCTAGGTCAAAAATTTAAGGAAAGCACAGAGAAGCAGACCACCACAGAGGACGGTGACAAAATCAGCCTTATCCTGTGAGCAAGCCCAAAGCAGATCCCGAGGGAAGAAGATTGCACCAGCTATTAACCTCCAGCTGACATGCTGTGTCTGGAGCAAGCTAGAGGAGAAACGGAAACTTCCCTGAAAACTGATGTCTCTAGAGAAAAGTGGTAGACATAGACAACAAGTTGCTCAATGGAGACTTATGAATAATTGCTGGTTCAGAATGAAACTATGCTGACCCCCATATGCCTGCTATGAAGTCAGTTTACAGAACAAATTCCATAGCTTTGGATGAAAGGTAACAGCAATAGATATGGCAATGGTTTGAGTTATAGGGAAAACAATTAAAAAATTTTTCCAGGGGAATGCTAACCACATAAATAACATGCATGCATGCACGCGCACGTGTGTGCGCACACACACACACACACACACACACACACACACACAACCATAAAAACAATAAGAAAATCACAGACACAAAGAACAATGGTGAATTTTCTGGTTAGAAGCAGAGAAACATAGAGTAAGAACTATCATTACAAGTTCATTAATGGTTCATATTCCACATGAGTGACAAAACTAGAAGACACACAGATATGCATTGCATACACAGAAAGGGGGTGCAGAAAAGAGATAGTGTATCCAGGCACTGAAATTCAATTTAGATAACAAAATACTTCGAGTTAGCACTAGACATATTCTCAGAAAACAAGGAGATAATGGCTAAATGCTGACAGGTGGAAGGAGTTTATAATACAGAGCCTCCATGGAAACAATCAGTGAAGAGTTTGAATTCCATAACTTAGTAATTAAATTACTAAAGCCATAACACTTTCTGTTTAAAGTGAAACATTTCCAAAATTAGATGGTGGTAACATCATTAACTCCAATAACATGTTGACAATGATTGAATAGTACAAGTAAAATGGGTAAGTATTCTGGTATGTGAAAGTCATTTCAGTCAATTACCATTAATAATCCTGTATTTGCTTCTTTGGGATTTGCTGGTGTGAGACTATTGCCTGTATTTTCATGGATGGATCTAACTTCCTTCAGTTGGGGTTTTCTTTTTAGTCCTTTCTGTAGGGCTGGATTTGTGGATAGGTATTGCTTAAATCTGGCTTTTTCATGGAATATCTTGTTTATTCCGTCTATGGTGACTGAAAGTTTTGCTGGGTATAGAAATCTGAGCTGGCATCCATGGTCTCTTAGTGTCTGCATAGTGTCTGTCCAGGACCTTCTGGCTTTTAGTCTCCATTGAGAAGATGGGTATTATTCTGATGGGTCTGCCTTTACATGTTACTTGGCCTTTTTCCTTTGAAGCTCTTAATATTCTTTCTTTATTCTGTGTGTTTAGTGGTTTGATTATTATGTGGCAAGGGGACCTTTTCTTGGGGTCTAGTCTATTTGATGTTCTGTAAGCTTCTTGTGTATCTTCAGAGGCATGTCCTTCTTTAGATTAAGAAAGTTTCCTTCTATGATTTTGTTGCATGTATTTTCTGTGCCTTTGAACCGGTACTCTTATGTTTGGTCTTTTCAGAGAAGTGCGTCCCCCCAAAAAATAGAAAGGAAGGAAAGAAGGAAGGAATAAAGGAAAGAAGGAAGGAAGAAAAGAAGGAAGATGCATGAACATATGATAGATCGATAGAGCGAGAGAGAGAGAGAGAGAGAGAGAGAGAGAGAGAGAGAGAGAGA
>CABHPR010136714.1:40301-62508 GCA_902168415.1 Peromyscus melanophrys
AAGAAAGAAAGAAAGAAAGAAAGGAAGGAAGGAAGGAAGGAAGGAAGGAAGGAAGGAAGGAAGGAAGGAAGGAAGGAAGGAAGGAAGGAAGGAAGGTTGGTTGGATTCAATCCATTGTTGTTGAGGTTTTCAAAATGAAATGAACATTTGGACATGAAACTAGACTCTAGTTTTTTTAAAAAAAAATAGGGAGATTTCTAAGTGATGTAGAGAATAAATATTCTTGAGAATACTATCAAAATTCACATGGATACCTTTTGTTTAGTATTTGCTGTAATGTAGCTTATGCAATATCTGGTTACCTTTGAGAATAAGCTATATAGCACTCCATATGCTTCTATGTTTATATCAAGGTACATACAATATATCTGATGCCTTAAGTACAAATAATTTCTATAGAAGACAGAAAAAGTTGTCAGAAAATTTCATGACTCCTAAAATACAAAATTATATAAATAAGTCATTGTTAATAGTGATAAGTTAATTTTTTTCATTGACATGAAACATACTATTTCTTTGAATCCAATGTTATTAAACATATATTTTTGCCATGCATGTAGAGGGACCTCAGAGTCAGCTCAAGACACCCCAAGACCAAGTTCTTAGCACAATAGACATTTATTCACTCCAGAGGGACAGAGGGCAGTGATGAGGGAAAAAGACAGGAAACAGATCACAAGAGAGAGGGGAGAAAGGGGGAAAGAGAGAGGGAGAAGGGACATTTGTCCCAGAAGGACAAAGGACTGCCTCTGGAGAGAGAGGAGACAGATGTGGCCCATAAGCAAATGATAGTTTATAAAGGTAAAAAGGGAAACCCTGTGTTGGGATGATTGTTGAATTTTGATTGGTCATGTTAAGGAAGGTGACCAAAAAGGGGCTTTTGATTGTTTGATACTTTGATAGCTAGACCTTGGTAGTCAGCCTCAGGGGAAGAAGTGGTCAAATAAGGGAATGGACCTTGGGGTCTAGCTCCAGGAATGTTATGTTTTTTTAGCAAGGGGGAGGAGAGGGGGTAAAAGGCAAAACCTGTCTGCGATGATTCCCATGCTTGGGCCTGTGTTTGCCATGCTTGGGCATGGAAGAGCCCCTTCAATGTGTCTTCCAGATTCTTCCTGATTTCAGCAGGGACTTAATTCTTAAATGCTAAGAATGCATTTACCAAAGATGTCTTTGTTGAAATAGGCTGGTGTCTTCATCAGTTCCTAAGCACTAGTCTCTTTAAATCTCTGTTAGAAAGCCTTTGAACACAGGATGTTACAATATAATATGCTAAACTTAGAAATGAAGCACATGACTTGAAGCAGAAGATCACTGCACAATTATTAATTAGTATTACAAATTTGAGATACATTTATCTTCAAAGCAATTTAATGCAAATTAGAGCAAATGATTAAGGAACAACATAATTATATCCAGCTTGTGACCTACCAAAGATAGGACATGACACATGCATTAAAGCAGAAGGAAAAAGTAGATAAGTTAACCCAAACCATCCTCAAAGTTCAGAAAAGTAGCATTAATCACTAGTGGGCTCCTCCCTGTCTTCAGTTTAAAAATTCCAGGGTTGCAAGTGGGTGCTCACAGAGCCTGGGAAGTGCTCCTCAGTGCTCCTGATTCACTTTGGTACTGAGCCACTTCTGCCTGCTGATGGCATCCGGATTTGCAGAAGTGACGTTGAGGGTGTGAAAATAGGAGCCACACAACCAGGCTTGTGTTGAGAGCACTACCACATCACCACCTTCCTTCATGTGGTCTATGCAGCCACCTTTCATAACAATATAGTTTCTAATAAACACACCCCTCTGTACACATGTGCTGTCTCAGTTTACTCTCTCAGCTAAGCAAAGCCTTCAGGTAGGCCCTGAGGATTTTTTGGGATGTGAATGCCTGTCTACACACAAAATCTCATTTTTCCATCCTTCTGATATGTTGAATGTTATGGCACATCAGATAACTTGAAGCTAATTGGCAATTGTTCTGAGCATTAAAAAAGAGAGGGGTTCAACCCAGCACAGGAAATTTGTTTTATAGGTTGTTAGTGCCCTAACTTCCTCACACACTCTCTGTCTCCATCTGGGTATTCAGAGCCCTCTAGGAAAGAAGGTGTCCACTGCATCTTCCCACACCTCTCTCTCTCTGTAACGTAGTCCTCCACTATGCAAGAAAATGAATCTGATCAAAATTATAGATATAATTTTAATATATATTACTGAAGAATAAAGATATCTTTCTTCAAATAAATTAATTAAAAAGAATTTCAAGCTTCATGGAAAGAAATCTTTATGTTGAGGATAATTAATACTTTCTAATTATTTTTCTAAACCTGACTACAGTGGATTCAATGAAATTTTAAACTCAGGCTTTGAGTATGGAAAATAGTTTGATAATATGCTTTGATGCAGATTTCAGTCCTAAACCTTTTACATGCATTTCATATGTTTGTGTATTTGTGTGTTTGTGTATTTGTGCGTGCCTATGTGTGTACACGTGTGCACCAGAGTGCATGCACTCACTATGGTGTTCACAGAGCTCAGAGGGTAACTTACAAGAGTCAGGTCTCCCATTCCATCACTGGTGTTGTTTTACTTCGGCACAGTGGCTGTGCCTTATTCCACTGCTGTCTCAGCAACTGCGACTCCACTGTATAAGTCTGTTGATCTAGCGGCGGCCTGGCCACTCCGGTAGCAGCCTGGTGAGAATTCTGTTCCCGCAAGCAGCAGCCCTGCCCCTGCTGCTGAAGGTGGCTTTCACTAAACCTCTATCGTTCGAATTATGAGAGTCGTGAGATTCAAAGGCTGGGGTGAAAACCTGCGTGCTCAGAGAGGCTGAGCAGCAACTAGCTAACCCTCTCTTCTTGCTGGCATCGGAAGACCCGTACTTCCACTCTGCCAAACCATGAAAAGCTGTGTCACTCCACACCCCACCCTACTACTTCCCGTGCCTCTCTATCTCTCCCGGATGCCCTCTGAATCACTATGATTACTTTCTGTTAACTAGTTTCCGATGCAGCCTCCTGACCCAAGGTTAATTTTATTTAATTAAAGCAAATGCAGACTTGGGGTTTACAGTGTGATCGAATATCCCCCATCAGCTTGGTCTGTGATTTAACTCAGGTTGCCAGGTTTAGCAGCAGCCACTCTACCCACTGTGTGTCTTGTTGCCCCACCCTCTCTTTGATAGTTAATATTTTGGTGCTGAGACTTTAATCAGATTTTCTGCCCTCCAATGAGGACTATCTTGCTGAGAGAACATCACTAAGCTGCTTCAAAAAGATGGCTCTCCTTTGCAGTAAGCATGGTCCTGTTCCCCAAAGATTCAACCTCAGATGATGTAACTCCAGTGGCTCAAACCCTGAGAGATTAAAATCCCCAATGTCTATAATCCCCAAAGTCTAAATTTCTTCATAATTACAGTATTAAAAATAAAAACCCCGAATGTCAGATACCTGATGCTGAGCTTTCCCAAATTCCAATCTCCACGAGGAGAAAGCAGTGTAAGGATGCTGGCAATGGAACTCTAGGAAGTGATCTGACAGACAGGAAGTCATGATGAAAATGAAAGTTTTAAAATGACTCCTTGGTCTTCACTGGTGCTGTCCTAGTTTGGGAGGTTACAAGATCTTTAACTGAAGTCACATTTGTCTGAGGATGCCTACTCAGTTGCTGACTGCCCAAAAATAGTGTGTGCAGGGAAGAGACAGACACGTGATGAGACTTGTACTGTCACTGGCTCTTCCATTCAGACTTGTGCCTGTACACAGGTGCATGATGGTTGTATTTCCATTTACCCATCAGGATAGAAATCCTGCTCAGACGTCCAACTTATTAGAGACACTCACATTGGTACATATTACCTGCTTCTATACCAATGGAGAAAATGAAATTAAGTTTATTTGTTTTTGTTTTCCTGTGAGAGGACCCATGCTCTAAAAGAAATAAAATAAAACCATTATGTATCATAATATAAAACTCCATAAAACACTTAGTTAATGACCAAGAGAGTTGGCTAACTTCTAAGGTCTAAACTGCCTGGATTTATCCTCGGAGTAAATTTTTATAAGATAGATTCCTTTACTTATTTGTTTATTTACTGTTTCTCTTTTATTGTTGTTGCTGTTTGTTGTTTTTCAATCTTGGATGCAGTTCCACTATGTAGATTTAGTTAGGTACTTAAACTTTTTTATTATTAACAAATTAGTGTGTCTATATAAATATGATGCTTTTTCTAGTGTGTGTGGGTGGGGGGGCGCATGTGTGACATGTGTGTTCAGGGATGTCATTGTCACACGTAAGGTCAGAGGACAATTTTGTGAGTCACTTCTCTCCTTCTACTTCAACCTGGACTCCAGGATGGCAATCAGATTTCATGGCTTACATGGCAAGCACCTTCACCTGCTGAGCCATTTCCTGGCATAGATTTCAGCATTTTCCTTTTAAAAAGGTTTGTCTTCTATACATTAGTCTAATTTCAACAGAGGTATGAGCTGCAGGCAGACTTCAGAAAGCCATTTCTGTTCTTAGCTTTGTTTGCAGATTTGACCCCCTGGATATGAATTGCTCAAACCTTGATCATCTGTGCACTTATAAGAAAAGAACTTTCTCAAAATACGGAAAGATATTATATTTGTGTGTCTCCATGGATGAAAAAAGACATATTTGGATATCTGAGCTCTTTAGACAATACAGAGACCCGGACAGCACAGAGACCAGGATGGAATATGGATTGATAGCCTCAAACACAGCTTGTCTGCTGTGGCCTTTCACATAACCACAGTTATTAAGTGTGAGCACAATTAGTTACTAGCCATAGCAACATACATTTATATGCTTTTAGTTTTGACCTAACATGAATGGGTTACTTTGTTAGTAAGTATTATACCCACAAAATTGTCACAACAGACTATATATGCTTACAGAAATACCTGTTACTACTATTCTATTATGTAAAATAGTCTAGAAAGTGTTGGTTTCTAGTTTTGTCCTTATCAATTGTAACTACTTTGAAAAATCCAAGTATATGGCTTCTAAATAATTTTAAAATAACTTTTCCATACTTTGTGGGATTTTGTCCATTCACAAATTCAGTTTAATGCAATTTAGATTTTAAGGATTTTGATCCTTTCATATTATCAGACTCTGAGTGTGATTCAGTTTTGTCTTTGGGGACTATAGTGTGACACCATCTGTTGCATGATATAGAAAGCCTTTACCCAGACATACAAAGAACTGAAGGTCACTTTGACTACTGCTGTGATCATATTTTACTTAACCAAGTAGAAAAGTTGGCCTAGTGCAAAAGAGCAAGAGAAAAATAGATTCCTCTACACTGGTTGTTTTAGTTCCATCAACCCAAAGATCTGAGCTAAAATTCTTGAGTCATTTAATTTTTCCATTTCCACCCAGTAACCTCCTAGGTATACATGTTAATGAATTCACTGGGGATGTGATTCAGGTGATCCATCATAACTGTAACACAGTGAAGACATACCTTCAGCAGCAAGCTGGTACCCTCCCTTGGAAGCAAAACAAATCACAGGAAGCAATCCAGTGCCTCCGCCAGGCTGTGTCTCTTTTGCTGAAGTGTGTGGAAGTAAATATACAAATAAATCAGTCTGTAACATTGAAAAGACTGGGGGAAATATTCTCTGTTCCTAGTATTTCTCCAAACTGGAGACTGTTCAGCAACATATGTCACAGCCAAACTAGCGAGGAAAGTTGGTGGTCTATAAAATTTTAATTGAATGAAGAGAAAGGATTTGAGACTTAGTAAAGTTTCTGAATTATTTAGATTTTAAATAATCTAAATTATTGATTTAAATTATTATTATTTAAATAATCTGAATTATTGGTGCCTCAAATTTATGAAAATAGGAAAGGAATTCCAAGTCTATTTCATTGATATACTGTATTAAAAATGACCCCAAATTCAGGCTGTCTGCAAGATAATGAAGGAGAAAAACCACTTCTCCCTTGTAAATTGGCAACTTAGACTCCACAGCAATGTGAGTATTTTTAGACACTTAACCTTCCTTAGTGGGCAAGAGAAAGCTTGCCGATTCTGCCTGTCCTCAATGACTTATAATCTTTGACAGTTACCTGTAAAAACAATAGTGTGTTTAAAAAGCCAAAAGTTTATGCACCTCCTGGAAATGTTGAAATTTTATTCAAAGTTTGATTTAGAAGCTCATGGGACAGTAGTAAGAGAAAAGCCTTCCCTTTGGTCTCTAAGACAGAAAAAACTGTGTACAGCTCAGAATCTCAGTTGGAAAATGGCATTTGAGTGGCTGAACGTAAGACATTAAGTTTCTCTTCAAATTGGGTTGGAGAATTAACTTGTCAAATCCCAGATTTGTTTATTTTCTTTATAAAATTTTACATTCTGGCTTGTTGTACAAACAAATACAGCCACGGATCAAGTAATGCACATAATACAGAGCGATTATAGAACACATGTGTACATAAATGAGGTAAAGGGAATACAGTGCCTAATATCGCAGCTGATAACAAGGTACTTGGTGGATTGTTAAATCAAACTCATGAGTTATTGCAAATTGTTTTCAAGTTATCACAGAACATGGATTGTTCAGATATATTCTCTTCAAAATATAAAATTCACTTTTTCTGCACATGAAATTAATTGTAGCAAAATAAACATCTCACCACTGATCACTGTACATGTTCTTTTCAGTGGTGGTAAGTACCCAATGTTTGAAAAAGAATAAAGTTCTTCTTTTTGATTTGTAATTATTTTATAGATAGAAGTACTTTGCGGGTCTGGCTTCATTTTTAGTTCTCTTTGATTTACCTGCATCCCTCCTTGTTAGTATTCATGCTAGAAGTAAAGGTGAGGCAACCATGATTCTTGCCTCATGCCCTGATGAAGTGGAGCATGAAGTGCTATTGACTGACAGATGGGTGCTCTTTTCCTTAGAGTTAGACAAATGCCATGAGATACCAGCTTAACTCTTCAAAGAGCTCAGCAGGAAAATCAAGGCCTGTCCCAGTTTAATTGCCAGGGCAGCAGTGTGCTCCTTCAGCACTGTACTAGAAAAAAACAAACAAACAAACAAACAAACAAACAAACAAAAAATAGTTTCCTTGTAACTTCATCCTTCTTTTCCCTGTGAACTCCCTTGTGGAACAGCAGTGAGAAAAATTTCCAGAGGAATTTCAGTGGTTGGGTTTGTTCTTTATCTTTAATGGCACAAAGTTAACATTTTTGATGTATTGTTTGCATATTGAGAATTATTTTTTAAAACATAGGACATTAAAGAAAGATGGTGGGGGGATGTGTTGGGGGTCCCATGGAGTTGGGGGTAAGAGCAGGGGAGCAGATATGATCAAGGTATGCTATATATAATTCATGAAAATTTCAAGCACCAGATAAATATTTGAAAGTGTGCTAAACTATGTTCATATTTTGCCTGGTACTCACAGATTTGCTACTATCATGTCTTGGGTAATTTCATTAAGCTTGTATCATCTAGCACGGATTTATCCTTCCGAACTGAAACTCATGCAAGAAGCTTGTGCTTGTTGGATCTGAGTACTAACTGTTATTCTGTCTGTGAGCAGCTCCCCATTTGAATCAATAAAAGGCTGAGAGGTCTTGACAAGCTATATTTTTTCTGATATTGATCTTGATGACCAAGCTGGTGCCCTAGAGTCTAACCATTGATTTTAAAGGGGAGGCCTGTCAAATTGGAGGCCAATTTTATGCTATTAAACAGATTGGGTCTTGTAATTAAAGAAAATGTCAGGCTGTCATATTTTACAAGAGGGCCATGGGGATATTTTCACGCAATTTTCAAACAAATTAGAAAGCATTTAGACCTGCTGGAGCCAAACAAGCCAGAACCAGTGTAGGCTTCACAGAAACCAAATCAATATTCAAGTGGAATGTCATTCACTGGCTTTCTGTTTTCCCAAGACTCAATGATTTAAGGAATAATTTATGATTCCTAGCTTTAATAACATGCACGCCGGCATCAACTTAAAATGCATCAAAGTCTTGGGAAAGACAGTAACATTCAAATGAAAAGCTAATTCACTGTCAGGGTAACGGAGGACAGCGAGTCTGCTCTCTCCACAGGCATTGTCTTCTGTGTCCATTTAGACCCATCAGTCCGACCCTCTTAGTCCATTTGAATACCGTATTTCCTGTATTATTCTACAATGTCAGAACGGCTCATAGTAACCTACAGCTGCAGGGGTGCTGAGTGGCTTTCAGTACAGTAGAAGAAACAGAGAAACAACCTGACCATTTCTCATTGTAGATAGAAGACCAGTGTTTTCCACAGGTAAGAATGTAGTTATATTATAATCTCAAAAAGGGGGGAAAAGGTGCAAAAATACAAATAAACTCTCTTTAGTAGGGATGTTTTGAGAACTTCTTACAAACCATATTGTGTTCAGTTTTAATTTGATAAAGTAAAATTTCAAGTTCCAAACTCTTGTAAGACTTTGAATGGACCTCATTTATTTTTATTTTTTATTTCTTTTGTAATTGAAATCTGAGCCTAGATATACTACAATTAATAATAATCAACCATGATCTTGTAGAAGTAGAAAACAAAAAAGTAGCACAAGTGAAGGAAGTCAAGAATACAATAATCTTCTGCAGAATAAATAGAAGTAACAGGAGAGGGAAAACATCCATTCATCATCTCTTTGAGTATTGATTGTGCTCTGAGTATGCCCTTCTGTGGTCCGTGTTTCTCCTGAGAGGATTTGGCCAGTGTGCATGAGCTCATCACTCTACATTCCTCCCATTTGTAATCTTCCTTTCCAGCCTCACTTTGCATGTTTGCATGAAAGTGAGTTGTCCTCACTTTCACAAATATCTTTGGCAACATTGAGTTTGATTTTAAACACACCAATGATTTGTTAATCTAACCACATATTAAACTTTCCCATTCTAAAGTACAGATTTGATTTTGAAGGCATAATAATTTATTGTTAGAAAACTCCATCATCCATCAGCTATCTAGATTTTTCTTTCCTTAATCTGTTCGTGAGAGAGGAAATGAGTCTTTTAGAGTAAGACATATTCATTAATGCATCTTCCTATTAACTATTGTATCACTTTTTGCCACATCCTCTTATTTCTTTAAATGCATAGTGGTGGGGAGCATGCTGAGTATTTTAAATCATAAATACAAAGCATTGAGATTCCAGATTCCATGTCATAACTAAAATGCTGGGTTTTGTCCTGGTTCATGAAACATCAATTTCAGAAGCCTCAAGAGGTTTGTCAGGTGGACTCCCGCATACGTTTTTGGCTTACCCTTAAAGTATAGTTCATAGTCTGACATCATGGTTCTTGCTCCACACTATGTATCTTTTCTGGGTTCTAGTAAAGCACTGGACAGTCAGGGGTGGTTCTCCACACTGTAGACTCCTATTCCTGGAGTGCTCTCAGGATCCTGCCCATACTGCCTTAGGAATCTCTGTAGTTCTCTCATGTGCTTTTGTAGTCCTGAAAATGGCTAAGCGTCTAATGGATAACTATCTGGGACACACTAGACAGGTGTAGCCATCCTTTGTTAAGGACCCTGGCATGCCTGTCAATCACAGTTGGTATGCCAGCTTCCTTGTATGAATACAGTTGCTTCCTGCTTCAGATCTGTCTACTTATATCAAGTCCCAGAAAATATCCTAAGGAATAGAGATAATTGGTTTTTTTAACTCAACTTTTTAGGGTGTTGGTTAAGTGACTGTTCGTAATGAAAGTCCAAATTATTCACAAAATTCTTTAAATATTTCCAGTTTAATACATGAGAGTTATGCTTAAGAAGTTGTAAAACAAATCATATACATGTACGTATGAAGGATCCAAATTTTCCAACTGTAGGCAATTAGTTTATATATTAGTAAACAATTGTTTTATGTAATACTGTTTGTAAATAATGAGAAATTAACTGTAAATTCACATATTTTTCTCAAAATCTTTGTGCTGGGTTTCAGGAAAAGAGAACATAATGCTGGACTCAATTATATAAAAGCCAATCAATGCAAAGTAATCTATAATAGATTCTCTGTTACCTAGTGATGGTATACAAGAAAAAATTAAAAGAAATAAGGAGAAATTTTCATAGAGTATTAATTGAGGTGATTATCTCATGGATATATAGATACAACCTTCAAATTATGTTCAAAGTAGTTCAAATCTGAGCAAGTTGGTTAATGCTAATTATACTTCAGATGTATGACTGCATACATATGTGTATTTACTAAATATATCTAGAGAAAGACACTGTTGCTGATTAATAATTAACAGAAGAATCATAAGGCAACATAGTAATTACCTAAACCAATTTGGCAATGTGTGCCATAATAATTATAATTTCTCAATTGTTCAGATATCAACCCCCAAGAAAATGTTATGAATGATAAACAAATGAGCTCCGGATGAGAGCTGCCACATCGTGGTTAGACTCTGTTATTTCCCTGGTCCAGGTTCTAATTAGCAGAGACAAACCTGTCCTCAAACTGAGCCGGCTTTCTTTCCCCTCTCCTTGTCCTGAGCCCTGGGTAGAGACAGGCAGCAGAGGGCAAGAGGAGGCCATGTGTGAGTGCCCCCTTCAGAGCTACCCCCACGTTGCCATGTCTGGAGCCTCAGCTGGGTGACTTGGAGGAGGGAGAAGATGAAGACTTGAGGGTAGGTCCAAATGTCCACAATACTATTCAAAATCTTTTAAAATTTGATGCAAATTAGATATCCAGTAAGACACTCCAAATGCCTAGTCATAGGATTAATGATAATTTATGTCAATTGTTACACTGGAAAATGTTCTTAAAAACGGCTGAAACTTTCTTTATCTAGTTATTTATATTGAGGTACATTATATACACTTACATTTACTCATAATCACTGTACATTTTGATGAGTTTTGAAAATACGTATATCGCCGGGTGGTGGTGGTGGCGGCGTACTCGGCGTACACCTTTAATTCCAGCACTTGGGAGGCAGAGCCAGGTGAATCTCTGTGAGTTTGAGGCCAACCTGGGCTACAGAGCAAGCTCCAGGACAGGCACCAAAACTACACAGAGAAAAAAGAAAAAAGAAAACTCATATACCTTTGTAACTACCATATCAATCAAAATATGTAATATTTTCATAACTTTACAGGCTGGTTTAACAAAATAGCCAACAGCTGTCCAATATAGTGCAGGTGATTCTGTCTGGTTTTGAACTGATATCAATAGAATAGTAAAATATGAGGTATTGTATGAGACAATTTTCCTCTAAATGCTTTTAGGAATTTTATGAGATTTATGAATTCAATTGGATATTTCCTTAGACTTTACTTCTGACTTGTATAAATATATCATAATTTATATGGTCATTCTCTGTGGAGCTAAGCCAGTCACTTTTCTGCGTATATTAAGATGAAGATAGAGCTGATTTCCTCTCGTGTTCTAATTATATAACAAGTTGATTAGTCTTAAGCAGCAAATACAATTAGCATTGTTCTCATTGAGTCATGATGTTTCATGTATCTGAACAGTAAGCCTGCTAAACATTGTAATTTTATATCCATGTGAAGGAAGCTCCCATTCTCTAATTGTGTTTAGTTTTCCTCTAATGTCATTATCACATCCTCATTCCAGCGATGTCCTGTTATCATAAAATGGTTAATAGAGAGAAACAGCTTAGCATCATCTAGACACTGAGGGGATGTGGAGCCTCCATTCCCAGACTAACTGCTGTAGGCTTTTCAAACAGACTGTGTGGTTCTCACCTGAGCTCCTCCTGGCTCACAGGTTTAGGAAACACAGAATTATCAGATTTTCTGAATAAATGTTGGTTTCTATATGCCCTCATTTTTAAAAGAATTCCCACAATTACAGTTCTTTTTTTTTCTGGAGTACTAAAGAACTCCTAAAATAGACACATTATGGCTTGATTTTTGGGTTCAAGACTTCCCTTGGGCACTTGTTTTTTAAATGTGAATCACTCATTTGGGTTTTTCCAAGAAGAATAAATATAACTTAGTGTTGGATCTATTTTCAATTATTTAGTAAATATAGAGATTTATAAAATGTCTCGAAAGTTTCAGATAATAGTATCATGATATGAAGAAAATGAGATGTTTTCTTTGTGCTTTCATTGTGGTATTTACCATAATCTTCATGGACCAAGAGGTCCAGGCCCATGACCCCACACTGGGGAGGAAGTGGCGAGAGGAACCGGGATACACAGCAAGGCCCCTTCTCAAGAAAACCGAGGGATACAGATGAACCTCAGTGAAAGGTTCCCTTCAGAGTGTGCACAAGACCCTGGACTAAATCTCAGCAACAAGATGATCTGCTTCTGCACACAGGCCTGGCGACAAGGAGAGGAGAGAAAAATGGGGCCTCGGTTTGGGAAGGGCTGGCTTGTGTCTACTGTCTGGAACCTGAGCTAGGGTCACAGTGGATTTCATCTATGATGGGGCAGCTCTCATCAGTAGCTCATTTACTTATAATGTATAGCATTATCTTGGGGTATGATATCTGAGCAATCAAAATTATAATTATTATAGCACACATTGCCAAATTGGCTTAAGTAATTTTTATGCTGGCTTATGATTCGTCTGTTAATTATTAACAAGCAACAGCATCTTTCTCTAGATATTTTTAGTAAATACAGTTGTAAATGCATTAGACATATAATTAACAATCAAATTTCTTAGGCGTGAACTATTTTGAACATAATGTGAAGATTGTATCTATACATTCATGAAATAATCGCCTCAATTTATAGTCTATATGTATAAAACACCAATATTTACCACTCTCTAATAGTCCTAAAACCTGAAAAGAATGAGAAATATTGTTTTTATTTTATATGTGACTGAACATATTTCCTAAGCTTATTAACAATGCATAAATGCAGCTTGCAAATTCTCTGTAGGCCTTCACAATGCTTAAAGTATCTCTACAGATAGCACAACACATGACTGTTGAATAATATTATATTTTAGCCAGGAGCAAAATGTCAAGTGTCCACCAATTCATGCTTTGTGATTGACAACGCTTCACAAGTGAAATATGTTATAGGAAATCTAGTAAATAAATCCCAGTGAAATTCAAAGACATGTCTACATCAATCCTAAAAATAAAAATCACAATTCCAAGTAGATGTTACATAATGGTAGCATACACACTTTCTCAAAAAAAAAAATGCAATGGAGTGACATTTTAAAAGGAAAAAAGTCACTGTGAAGCACCAAGATTAAAGATGTCATGTCTTACTTTGAAAACTCATGCAACTGCTTGTTTGTATGTATGTATTTGTGTGTGTGTGTGTGTGTGTGTGTGTGTGTGTGTGTGTGTGTGTGTGTGAATGTGGGTGTGTGACAGAGAGATAACTTATGTAGCCTCTTTTTCAAAAAGTTCATTTATTTATTTACTCATTTACTTATGGATTTTTTATTTGTTTTGAGGTCATGAACCACCATAGGTGTATAGAGGTCAGAGGATAACTTGTAGGATTTGGTTCTCCCACCATGTGTGTCTGCTGAGCCTTCTCACCAGCCTAATATCATTGTTTGAGATTAAGTCCCATTAGTGTCAGAGATCACAGTACTGTGTTCTTTGTGAACTTCTCATAAACACAGTAGTGTTTCACTTCATGTATGAGCTACAGAAAATAATATCTTGCCTCCATGTGATATAGATGTCTCTCTGATAGTGTTTTTCCTTCTCATTCAGACATCACTTTCTGCCTTGCTTGGTGGTACAGGGCTTTAATCCTAGAACTCTAGAAGCAGAGGTAGGTGGATCTCTGAGTGTGAGGCCAGCATGTTCTAGAACAGGTTCTAGGGTAACCAGGTTCTATGACAACCAGACCTACATAACAGAGAGACCCTGCCTCAAAACAAAACAAAACAAACAAACAACAGAAACAAAAAAGAAAAAACTAAGTCACTGTCATGTATCTGTAGTTAAGAACATGGGTGCTACTCTGTCCACCTTAGCACATTGTGTACCAGACACAAATGCCATGCCCTTTTTTGTGTCTGTCCTGCTTTGGCTTACTGTAAGACACAAGCAGCATATTTACTGTCCTTGGAATATTCAACAAGATTAAATTAGTTTTCAATGAATAATACAGACTGTTCCACTCACAAACTCTGTATTAAATAGTAGAAGTGGAATTCAGAGCAATCATTTTGTCCAGGTTCCTAAAGCAACAGAATGAGAGTTGGAAGCATGGAGCTATGACGCCTTCTGTTTAAAAAGGAGGAAGAAGACGGGAATGAAGATGGTCACTCTTCTAGTAGGTTGCACAAAAGATGGTCTTTGTAGAATGGGCTCAGAAGGAATCAGAATCGAGCAGAGGGGCCTCAGGTGACAGCACTCAGAATTCAGACCCACTGGCTGCTGGGAAACCACTTGATCAAGAATCTCCAGGATTTTTGTTTTTGATTTGTTTTCTACCATTTGTAAGCTTTTAAGAAAATATGTTAATAGGTTAGATATCAAATATGAACCAAATAAACTTCAGCCATCGTAGGTGAAGCCAAGGTCTGAGTCAGTAGAAAAAACAGATTATCAGGAAATTTGGACATCATTATCACCATTTTCAGTTGCATTCTTGATAATTCCACATATTTCTTCATATTCCTTGTTATCAAGATATTTTTATTAACTTTTCACTCAACTCTGTAAGTTTTAAGATCAACATACCAACCCACTAATTTATTCTAGACTCAAAACTTCGACAACATGCTCAAATGTGCTAAGAAGGTGTTAGCATTGAAACCGCAACAAAATTCTCACCTCTGAACAGAGCACACAGTGACTTATTTAAAGCTCTACAAAAATCCTTTTACCTCACTTAAGCTTCCCACAGAACACAGGCCTCATATGAAAAAGCAGAAGTAAGATTCTCAAATTCTCTCTTTCACAAAAAGGGTTGATTTGCACAGGGATAACATTCAGTAATAATGGCTATTATGATCATAAAGACATTTTTTAAACTATGTCTAGGGCTTGAGAGGTTAACTTGGTGTTTAGGAGCATTTGCTGCTCTTCTGGAGGATCTGAGTTCTGTTCCCAGCAACAATGTCCGGGGCTGACAGTGTCCTGCCACTCCAGCTCTGGGGGATCTGATACCATCTCCTGACCTCCATAGCACTTGCACCCATGTCATAGACCACCATGAAGACACATAATTAAACAAAATTAAAGAAAAGAAAAACTGTCTATAAAAATCAAGGGCTTTTAAAAATTATTCTCATAATTTTCAATTATAGTTTTATTTAAATATTTGGAAAATTTTGCCCTTATTTTATAACTCTTCAGTTTAATTTGTACCCTGAGTATGTGGACTAAATAAGGCAGGGATCTTAAAAAGACATTCTAAGAGGAACCCATGTCAGCTGCAAAGGAAGGACCATAGCCAAAAGCACATAGGTCTGGAAGCCTGATGCAGCAAGTGGGTCTGAACACTGATGATTCCTACAGGGCGTCTGCACAAGTGAGATGTAAGGCCCTTGGTCATGTATTGCATCAGCAAACTTCAAGGAGCAGGTGGTGAGAAGACACCGGAGAAAGTGAATAATCCTATTTTCAAATGTATACCCGTCCTCTCAGGGCATAACTAACTAGCGGGACAAGTTACATTGAACAGACATTACATAATTAGCAAATTCAATCTTTCCTAGTAGCCCAATGGGGTGTGAGGCCTGTGTTATAAAACAGTTTAAACCACTGAAATGTATTCAGTCTTCAAAAGCTCCTCTAAAAATGGGTCATGACTATACACATAGATATTTCTAGAAGAAAGTAGTTCTCACAACCCTGCCCCATGCAACATTTTACTTGTTTATTTTAGATATTTATTTTTGATGATTTCTTTTTCTCCATTTTTAAACTGGTATGGAGCCATTGTATACAGCAGTGGGTTTCATAAAGACATTTAACCAGCACATTGCTCTTGCCCTGACATCCCTCTTCCTGTCCCCAATCAGTGCTTTTGTTTCCCTGAGGATTTTCTTCTACTTTTGTGTCATATCCACAAACATGACTTCATGTATATGTGTAAAATCTCAGACCCACAAATGAGAGAAAGTAGGTGATATTGGTCTTTCCTAGTTGTTCTGATATTAATATGATAATCTCTACTCTGTTACTTTTGTTGAAAAATGACCTAATTTACCTTTCCCTTGTAGCTACTCAAAATCTCATTCTGTATGTTAACCTCATTTTCTTTGTCTATTCCTGTATCAATAACACCTAGCTGGTTCTATAACTTACCTATATTAAATAATGTCACTGTACCTATCAGTGTGCAGATGTGTCTGATTTCTTAGCTTAGAGTCCAGTGGCGTTATACTCAGGAGTGTCACAGATGGGGCATGTAGTACATGTGTTATTAGTCATTTGAGGCCCCGAACTGACTTCCATAGCAGCTGGAGTGGTTTTCTTTACCACCGTCGGTGTCTGCGTCCTTGCCAGGCATGTGGCTATGTAGCGAGTATGGGGGAGGAATAATCACTCTTGATTCAGACTTGGTATAACCCTCAATTATCCACACAGTAAGATTACAAGCAATATTTATCCCATCTTTCAAATGGAAGCGGGAGTACCTCTCCGGGTGTACAGGTCCAGACTCACCATGTCTGTTCCTCTGGATCTTGGGTCAGCCTTCCTCTGGTCAGCAATGTCTGCACTGGGGACAGGATCTCACGTCTCTGGCTGAGGAGAGTCATCTCGCGCGAGGGTCTAACGAGCTCTGTTGGTCGGGTCTGAGGCTTCATCTTTTATATCCTTTTCTGGCTAGGTTTCTAGTCTTATCCCTTCTTCCACACATAGCTTATAGCTTATCACTACTCCATTTGTGGTTGACTTACATCACTCTATTGATTATCACTTCTGACCAGGGTTGTTCACCCTAGGCCTTACTTGTTCCTTACAGGCTATTATAGCCTTCCTTCCTGCCTTCCTTCCCTCCTTCCTTCCTGCCTTCCTTCCTTCCCTCCTTCCTTTCTTTGAAAATAGATCTTTTTCATATATTCTGATATGGTTCCCCTCCCCCAACTTCTCCAAAATCCACCACTCCCCCATTAAAATAAAATAAAGATATTATATATTATATATAATTTAGCTTTATTTAAAGTTAAGTGATTTCAAGAAAACTGTAAATACTTTATAACAATACACTTAAAGAGAAAACATACAGTGCATATATTTAAATGTGACTCTCATCTTCCTCTCATTCTTCCTAGTTGTTCACAGAGTGACACGGGTCCTTGTGGCCTTTTCATCCATTGATTGTTTTAGGGATGTCCCTGCCTTACTCCTCTCTCCCACCACCATCCCCTCCCACACACAACACTGCACACTTCCTCTCCCATGTCTCTTGTTACTTACAGGTCATAGATATTCTCAGACCCCCATTCCTTCCCCTTTTTCCTTCCCATGATCCTTTTCTCATTTCCTGACTGAATCCTACCATAATAGCCACCTTATTTCTTTTCATTAGAAGGCCTCTTGCAATGTTAACAAAAAGTTTTGCTAATACAATGCACATTGTAAAAAGTATATTATCTTGAGTATCTCAGAGGAAGGTGTGTGTGTGTGTGTGTGTGTGTGTGTGTGTGTGTGTGTGTACCTGGATAATGAAATTAGTAAAGTAAACTCCCAGTATCTATTATTTTAACTCCATATTAAAGCATATTTTATAAGAAGTATTAGTTCCCGATGGTGAAAGCTACTGTGAAAAAAAAAATGAATATACAAATTTTGCTCCAAGGCCACTGACATCCTCCTCTAGACATTGACAAATTGATTAGTAAATCACCTTCTGAGAAAAAGCTGATGACCACTGCAGATCATGAAGCCATTGATGCTGCCAGGCAGTTTGCTAAGATTCAAACCTCTGGTATCCCATCCCAAAGAAAGGCATCGTCCACATACCTCTTAGCACTTGTGGCTGGTTCCAAAATCATATCAGGGGCCTAGAAAAGAGAGAGATAATGAAATTCTCTTAACATTTTTCTGAACTGTTCTTGCATTTCTTAAAGATTGGAAGAATTTCTTAAATACGTTATTTCTGATACATGTTGAAGTTTCTCTTTGTGTAACTCATAGACTTACAAAAATGAATACTTATGTACATCTGCATTTGGAAATTTTTAAATGTATTCCAGTTCTTGAAGAAAAATAATTCTTCAGGAGAGGACTAGAAAATTAATTTTAATTCAAATCATTTCCTCCCACGGTGTATATCTTTATGAATTACAGAAAGCTAAATCCTAACAGCCAAAGCAGCCCAATTAGTCTTCACTTTTAAAAATTACTCTTTTTAAGAGAGTCAAGAAATACCCTTTTATCCCATGATGTGAAGTAAATCCCTCACCTCAGTGAGGAGCAATTGGAGAGGATGGCGACAATGGAAGTCCAGCTGCCAGAAGCCTGGAACCAGTGATGCTCTGCCCTGGCACGCTGCCAGGCCGCTGGCCCACTTTCCCTGGGTGTTAGCTCATTACCAGTACCTGCCTGACATTTGTGCCTTGACACCAAAAGTGCTAACAGCTGTGGTGCCTGTGGAGGGATGGCAGGAAACACCTTTCCCAGCCCTGATGCCCCTCACAGACTGGCACTCTGCAGAGAACAAAGTCTGCTAAACTCCATTGCAACTTGCTTCCTCTCTCGTGAAGCGATTTGCTGCTCCGAAAGGCAGTTATGTTCTGTGACACTGGATTTATGGAGATAAAACTTTTTTTTTGTTTTTTTCAGATAGAAGTTACATGTGCTAAAAGGGTGACACATGGCTGTAATATGGATGGTCTAGGAACTCATGGTATTGTGAAATAAAATGTTTCAATGACACGTTCATTCTTAGCTTGGGTATCCACTGCCGACAGCCCCATGACCCTCCCCACTGAGGGTGCCAAGAAGGATTATAGGAGGAAATTCTACTTATCTTGAAGTTGAATAGAATTCTTAACTAATAGTGACAGACCTACCAGTGTGACTGTCACTAATGGCAAGGCCCTGGGGCACCAGGCGATGAACAAGTTCAGAAGGAAGTACAAATGCGTAAGAAAGGAGTCAAGATAACAAGGGCCAAAGATACTTTAGAAAAGCTTATTTTTAGAACTTTGCTGGTCTGATTCGGGCTTATTCTTGTGTTAGTGTTTCTAACATAAGAACATGCTTTTATAGCCACTGTCTAAAGAAAAGACCACTGTATTTAGCCACTGTGCACTGTTTTGGTTTGTTTTTTGCATGGATGGAGCTTCTTTCACTATGATTATTTGTATCTTAGAAATTTGATTTTTCTTTTGTTTGTTTGACTTTTGAGTCAGCATCTCATTCGGTAGTACTTGCCAGCCTGGAATTCACTGTGTAGACCAGGCTGGATTCAAACTCAGGGCAATCATCCTATTTCTGCCTCCGGAGTGCTGGGATTTCAGACATGCACCACTGTACAGCAACCTAACAATGACATTTATTATTTATTTGTAATTTATCTCTGTAATTTTAAGAATAGGAAATACTCTACAGCAATCAACTAACTTACTATAAGAATGTGTGTGTGTGTGTGTGTGTGTGTGTGTGTGTGTGTGTGTGTGTGAATGGTTTAATCCACTACTTTATAGCAGATGTGAAGACCTTGCAAAAACCTATTTCCTGATTCCATGACACTTTTCCTCTATGTATTGTTTATAAGAGCACCACATCTTTATTTCAATAGCTGTCAAGGTGGTGAATGGGTAACGGTACAAGCCAGCAAAACTGAAAAGCAGACTCCGATCCCCAGATCCCACGTGGTAGAAGGAGAGCAGTGACTACTAAAAGTTGTCCTCTGACTTCAAACACATACAGCTGGGCATGTGTGTGTCCCCAGATTAAATAATAGAAATAAATGTGTAAAATAGTAATAACAAAGTCCAAGTATAAAGCTTTGTATCTATTGATAATTCAAGCATTCTAGTACAAAAGAGGCTTAAACCATTTAAAGGCCTACAGCTGTGAGAGATATTTCAGACAAGTATCCTTTTAGTAACTCTCAGTAAATAAACAGAAGGTGAAGAGGAGGGACATAGAGAGAAAAGAGTGTTGTAGAATATTATTTTCAGTTGTGTTACCTTTGTTGTGTTGCATTTGTTTAACTCGGTAAAGCTGTGTTACTTTGTCTGTCTAAACTGCCTGATGGTTTAATAAAGAACTGAACGGCCAATAGCAAGGCAAGAGAAGGTATGGGTGGAGCTGACAGGCAGAGAGGATAAATAGAAGGAGAAATCTGGGAGAAAAAAGAGGTAGCCAGAGAAGAAGGAGAACATCAGGGTCCAGCCAGCCAGCTACATAGCAAACCACAAAGTAAGAGTAAGATTTACAGAAGTAAGAGAAAGAGAAAAGCCCAAAGGAAAAAGCTAGATGGGATAATTTAAGTAAAGCTGGTCAGAAACAAGCCAAGCTAAAGCCAAGCATTTATAATTAGGATAAGCCTCTGTGTGTGATTTATTTGGTGGCAGGTGCCCCAAAAGAGCAAAGACAAATGACAACCAAGAAGTCTATAAGCATGATCAAATTGTCATGGGTTTTAGCTTCTGTTCTCTTGATGTGTTGTTGAAGAATAGAGTTAAAGGAACTGTGGGACTTCCTACAGTCTGTGAGTGACTAGAGTCCCACAAGCCAATTTGCCAGTCTGGGTTACTTCCTCTAGAACCACCCTCTGAAAGCCAAGCTATCAGAGGGATTATCTTCAGACTCTATGTTAAAATTCATATTACAATGGAAATCTCACCTGAAAAACACATAAATCGGTGTGTTAAACAAAGTGTTACCATGTCATAGGAACCTCTGAAACTATTTAAAATTACTATTTTATCTTTATAATTAATTCTCTGTTGGGTAATTTAGGAGACAGACACATCACCAAAGATGTCCTCAGGGAAGTCTGCAGATTTTTCCATTTCGTTGCTAATGAGCCATTTTCACCTGACTTCTGCTCCCATCACTCCCCACTGAAGAACCAGCTGTCAGTTTCCACAGCTGAGCAGGTTTGCTACCAAACAGGTGGCAGCAGAAAGAAATCATATGAATGGAGGTAGTTAATCTGGAATCGGATGGTCCACCTGGTGTCATTAAAAACTGACTGCACATCAGAGGTGGTTAACCACGGAGAATCAACACTTAAGATTGTGAGTATCCTTGCAAGGATGGATGAGAAAATTTGCTCAGTGTATGATCAATGGTGGCCATTCATAAATGGTGGATTTTCTATAGAGAAAGGGAGTGGGTTGGGCTACTCCAGACTATAACACTCAGCCACTCTGCAACCCTCTAGGTGTGGTAGTCCTTCTGAAAGCAAACATTCCTTATCTACTGAGTCATAGCGGGTTTCTGCTTACCTGCCCTAATATAGCTGGATGTGCTTTGTAAGCTGTGATTGCTTAACATAAATATGGAAACATAAATATAAATATAAAAATAGCCTTGATTTCATGGATTATTTTTAATTTTTCTTAATGCATCTGACAATATTCATGAACATGTGACTTAGTTCATCTCTGTATATAACTATGACCATATATACTTTGGTTTGTTTCTTTTTTTTTCTGTTTAGAATTTGCTCTTGTAGACTGTCTTCTTTGGTGATTCAGTAGTAGCTTGGAAGGTGTCCTGTGATGTCATACCACCTAACAGGACCACTGTTATAGAACGCATCACACAGTGTTAGAACTGGCTGGGTGCAGGCTCTACTTTCTCAGAGTCACTGAGTCATAAAATGAATATATGCAGAGTTCTTGCCTTCTTCAGTCTTAAGTTGTCACTATACAGCATAGGGCATCATGGGGAATCAAGAAATATACTAAGATGAATTTGCTTCATGAGTACATATGAATAAAAGTTAACACAAGGAAGTATCAGAAGCCCTCTTCCTGTGTTCTGATTTGTCATCTGCTCTGTCATTCTGCATGCAGTGTGACTGATTCAATGGTAAGGGTGATAACGCCCACTTTAAACCACAGTAGTGATGGGAATGGTATGGCATAGATCTGAGATTGACAGGGGTTCAATCAATATGATTTGGAAAATAACTAAACAGAGGAAGAATGAGAAATCTGAGAGAGCTGTCAGATCTGTGGCTCACAGTTGTGGGAAGATGGCGGACTGTCAGAACTGTGGCTCACAGTTGTGGGAAGATGGAGGGCTGTTAGATCTGTGGCTCACGGTTCTGGGAAGATGGAGGGCTGTCAGATCTG